>JBBPNZ010000923.1:0-12553 GCA_038091195.1 Phylloporus rhodoxanthus
CCCCTCTCCTAACCAGTGCTTGTTGATTACTGCTCCTCCCAATAAACTACATTTTGTGACTATTGCAGGTCTGAAGTGCCAATTTGATCTTTTGACTGATGTTTGACCACAGAAACTCGAGCACCGGTCCAAGGGCAATCAAGATGACTGCAAGCCATCTGGCGTTCGCCCCCATTACCTTACGGGAATGATCGCGTATCGCGTGCGCAGATCTGTCTAGCAGAGTTAGAGCTGACATGGGAAGCTCTGAAAGAACGGGGGTTCTGTTGATAACCTCCGTCTGTGTGGCGATCGGTTTAGACGTCGGCGGCGCTGCCCTTGGGGGTACACCACGATCGATAACCTCGGTCCGTTACCTGCCAGTCCCACGTCCAGGGAATCCCATTGTCAAGTTGGCATGTGGTCAGCGCGCCACGTCGCTGCCCTGAATATTCTTTTGACCTGGCACAGGGCTAGCAAGTACGTCCGTGTCGTGTCAGGCTGACGACGACCTCGACCGTACCGATATCGAGAGTTTCCGAGGTGTACGGCCATCTGGCGACGCGGCTCCCCGCTCGCCCGTGCATTTCCACTCGATCCGCTCGATACGGTAGGTGTGCGACGGACGATAGAGTATTGGGGTTTTTACGCGCAGTGCTCGTCCGCGGGTCCGATTCTTTTCAGGCACTATCTAGGCGATTTCATCGATATCTGTACCCTGCCTGATGCATATACTCGTCTCCATCCAGCGCGTGGTCTTAAGAATCCATTCAACGGAAAGGCAGCTCATGTTCCATGTATGATCCCAACATTCGGTTATAGTACGGTTTGCCGCAAAATGCCTCATGTTCATCTTTCAAAAGGCTCCGCTGTCCACAAGTATAGTGACCTACAAAACACACGCTCGCGTGTCACTTCACGCCACCTTGTTGAGCGAGATCTGTAGGGGGTCAACCGAACTCTTTACAGAAGCTTTGTCCTGGCCTTACCCCAAAACACTCGGTATAGTCCCTGACGTGGGACGCTATAGATTGGAATTCTCATCGTCTTCTTGTCCTGTTCCGACGGCAACGACAGCTTTCCCTCGCCAACGGCTCACCTTGCGACGTAAAAGCACCTCGATGTCCGCCACGCTCTGACACTCGTTGAGCGCGAGCCGAAACTTTGAATACCACGGTCGACGCGCACTGTCAGCCCGTCAGCCCCGGCACGAGCTGCCAACCATCCCCACGCACCACTGAAACGCGATCATGTAGCGTACGTGTGCCCGCACCGTCTTGAGCGCCGCCACCGGCACGTCCGTGCACACCTCGAGATACTCCATCGCCATCCGCACCGGATCACGCACCGTCTCGCCTGCAAACAAACTAGCCGTCGTCAGCAACCGCACCCGACACCCGCACACGCCCCGCACCATGGATTCCCGAGCAGCGTCTCCCCAACCATGACCCCGTCCGCACCCGTGTACGCCATGTTGGCCACCACGTCCGCGTGCGTCCGCACGTTGCCGTTGGTCAACACCGGGATACCCAGCGCGGCCTTGAGCGCGCGCACAGCGTCGAGGTCGGCCGCACCCTGTCGACGGCGTCGCGCCGATACGTGGCGCGCGTGCAGCGCGACCCACGATGCGCCTGCGTGCTCGAGCGCCCGCCCGAGGTCTGCTGTCTCCCCATTCGGGCACAGCCGGATCTTGGCGGACGCAGGGACGGCGAGCGTGTGCGCCATCGCGGAGACTGTTTCCGTCAGCGGGCGGTCGGGGTCGGGTTGGGGCACGTACTTATCGAGCCGACGCGCGGCCAATCCTTTTTTGCGAGGAGGTAGCCGCCAAAGTGGCCCGAGCGCGCGTGTTCTTGGGGACATCCGAGGTTGAGGTCTGGGATGGGTGAGAGGGCGTCGTTGGTCGAGTTGATCGCGCACCGATGCCGTCGCAGTAGGACTGGACGCGCCGTGCCGCGCTGACGACTACTTCTGGGTCGTTGCCACAGAGCTGTACCACCACGGGACGTGTATAGTCGTCGCAGTCAGGATGGGTGGCTTGTAGATCTCGAAGATGATAGTGCAAGTACTCGAGGTCGTCGAGGAGCCTGTTGGAATCGATCATTTGAGTGTATGTCAGTGTCGCGCCATATCGTCGGGTGAGCAAGCGGAAGGGGGCGTCGCTCTGATTGACCATCGGCGCCGATACGAACGTCAAGTCGGGGGTCATCTCAGTCGCCGGTGAAGAGGTAGCGAATATGTTAGATGATTGAAACACTCGAGTGTACAAACATAGATACGCACGTAACAGAACACGACGCTGCATGAGAAAAAGAACTCGAAAAGGGTATACATAAACCGGCCAAATGATCTAGCAATGTACAAATGACGAGAAGGGAATTATTCGCTAGTTCCAGATATCAATGCCTAGAGGGCCGAAGAACGTGAATCAGAGAACGAGAAATCCCCTCCAACACGAATTCACCCTGAACAAAACACATTACCCTTATGCTTCCTTTGATCCCTTGTTCGTCGCAGTGTTCACTTCTGGGTCTGATTCCCGATGTAATAATCCGTTCCGTTTCGGAAAGCCTCCTTCGCACTGAGCCGAGGTCGACCGTTTCATGACTTGTGGTGGACTCGCTTTACGATGACTGTCCTGCGGATTTTTTTGCGAAGGATCAGGTAAAGTGACTCGAGATACGCCCGGAGACGAGCTCCCGGGTGAGTTCTCGAACGCTCCTCCCTCACGTACATGCCCTTGCGCCCTATCTCCATACGACACGCTGGGCCTATAGCCTTCTTTGAGGATGTCAAGTGCAATGTTTGGCACCGGTGGGAAGTAACCTGTATCTCCGCTGGGCTGGGTGACAGGTGGGAAGTACCCCTCGACACCGTGTGATCGCTCGTCGAGTCTATTTGCAGCACGCACCGGTGCGCCAACTGCCGGGTTCATCCACGCTGTGTGTGGCCATAACGCGCCGGGAGTCATCGTAACGCCAGGCGTCAATGCAACTCCAGGTGTCATCGTTACCGGACCGCCTGCCATAGGCATCGGTACTCCAGGAGAAAGTGGTACTATTATTCCAGGAGAAAGCGGGACCCCTGGGGAGAACATATGATGGGGATGCACTGGCGTGTATTGCATCTGCTGTTGCGGGGGATTAGACGACGGCGGTGGGTAGTATGGGGTCTGAGATACTGGTACAGCTGGCTCCCACTGTGGGGGATTGGTTTGGCTACCTTCGCTTTGAGAGACGTACTGGCTCTGCTCCTCACCCTGATCCTCGTGTCCATGTCCATTTTGCGTTGAGGTGTGTGCCTGAGGAGGTAAAAATGTAAAGGGGGGCATACTGGGAGTAATCGGTGGTAATCCATGAGGAGTGATCATGCCGTAATGCACGGGAACCGCGTGGTGAGGATATGTGCCATATTGCGGGTGGCCGGGGTGATGCAGCGGACTGTGTACGGCCGGGTGGTGTAGGGGACTACCCAAAGGATGATGAAGAGGGGAACCCATCGGATGTGGATGGACGGGACTAAGGGGATACCCTGGGTGATAGACCGGGCTCTGGGGATGCGCATGCGGCGAGAACACCACACCTGGCGGAAGAGTGAAGGCAGTAGGCGGAGGAAGAGAAATTGGACCCGGATGTCGATGGGAAGACGACTCGGTGGACTTTGGGCCATGATCAGTCGATGAGGGTTGCTCTCCAGATAGCGACGAGGATTTCTTCTTCTCTTCTGCTTGCTTGTTTTGAGCTCTGTTAGCGCGGCGCATGCCCAGCGCACCAAGCGCTGTCGTGACATAGTCGACATTCCCGTTGGCTTTGCTAATAACAGTATCTCTGCGTTGTTGAGGCTTTGTTGCACCCCAAGGCGCATCAGATGCATTACTATTGAGAATCGATTTGGTCAACGGGGACGATTCCAGGTACATATCTCCAGACGAAGTCCGTGAGGGATGAGCGCTTGCACGGCTTGGAGAAGCTCGAGAAGCTCTACTCTCCGGTGATCCAACCCTTGAACGGTCGGACCGGTTGGTGCTAACGTTAGCCCTGTTAGCTAATCCCAGGTGTAGCGCTCCGTTTGAAGGCGATAAGTCGGGTTGCACAGCAGCAGGCGCCAGAGAAGGAAGAGAAGATGTCGCCCCGTCATCCTCTAAGAACGGTACACTAGACTTTTGAGATGATGGGTCTAGGCCAGGATTTTGTGTGGTGATCAAGTTTATCGAAAGACGCTGAGAGTTACCCGAAGAAAATGGAGGCCGCTCTGAACCAGTACCAAATGCAGGTCTCTCGACGCCAAGTGAAGGTTTTTCAGGAGTAGCAGCACCAAAAGACGGTCTTGCAGAACTTGAAAAGTTCTGTGACGCCAAACCGAGGCCTATTCCATCACCAAGGGCATCCCCCCTCGATGACGCACTCAAGTTTGGCCTCCGAGAACAAGACGAAGAAAAGCTTGAGGGTTGAGAAGACCCAGCACTCAAACTGGGGGGAGGAGAGCCGAAACTCGTGCCAATTGACGTGAAGGAATCGGGAGTAAGTCTGATGTCATTAAGGTCCGTAACCAATGTCAAATCAGTGGCCGAGCCAAAGTTACGCGACGAAGAACCGGTAGATGAGAGTTTCGCGGATATAGATAGTGGTGATGCGGTCAAAGAATGTGGCTGGGATAGGGGGAGAATGGGCTGTGGGATAGATACTGCACCCAGAGAGCTCCCACTCAGTGATTGACCCTGTGACTGTAACGAGGCAGGCGATTGTAGATGTGATGGAGACTGAGACAAAACGGTGGACGGCGTTAGTGAAGGTGATTGAAATGATGTACTGCGTGGTCGTGCGAGGATGGCATCCAACTGGGCAGACGATAGTCCTTCCACCTCGAGGCGAGAGCGTCGAATACCGAGATGCAACTGCGACTGAGCGAGTAGATCAAAGTGAGTGAGTGGCCTCCCATCGTGAGCATCGAGCCGCGATAACGGTGATGATGTCAACTGTGAGATCGAATCATAAGATGAAAGGACGGAAGCGGGCGTGACCTGCGCAAGTGGGGACGACTGGGCAAACTTGTCATAATGGACCTTCAAGAGTCTACCGTTAAACTCGTAGCTGTGAACGGGAAAATGGTGAGGAGGTGGATACCATCAATTGGTGAAGGAAAGCAATGAGTGTGGGCAGCACATCAACGAGGGACTGGCCTCTAGCGAGATAGCCCCGCTGATGGGGCACGAGGGAAGCAAGTGTGAGTGAAGGAACTCACCCATCAAACATTCTTCTTGCACGCTCTGCGCCATCTTCGGTTACGAAAGTTACTGTGCCGAAACCTCGAGACCGGCCATCAGGGCCAAGAGCAACGTCTGCACGTGCCACAGCACCCGCAGCACGAAAAAGATCTTTCAGATCTTGCCATTGGATGTGAAAAGGTAGCTTAGGGAACGGGGTGAGCAAAACGGCAGGCGAGAAAGAAGGGGCAAGAGATGGTTAGTTTGTTCAATGTGATGAGAAAGACATACATTTCCAACAAAGAGTGTGCGCATTCCAGTTCCTCCGCTCAAACACTCACCATTTACCGGGAGGGGCACTGTCAAATCGTCAAAACTGCTCAAGGCGCTCAAGACGGGGTGGTTAAACCCTGGATGCATGAGCGGTAGAGAAAAGGAGGGATTGACATTTGTATCAGGATCGATCGTTGCACCCAGACGGTCTGGTCGGACCTCGAGAATGCGCGTTTGCCAGTTATAACCGTTGAACATGTCAATGGCACGACCTGCATCTTCTGCGGTGGCGAGGAGGACGGTGCCATATCCACGTGAGCGATTATCTGGACCGAGGGAGACATCTGCACGAAGGACAGTTCCGGCGCGGCGAAAGAGGTCTTTGAGGTCCTGCCAGCGGACGCGATACGGGAGCTAAAAGGCATGGAGGTTGAGGAAGTGGACGAGGGACGATGAGCGTACATACGTTTCCTATGAAGAGCTGAGTGCGGGTATCTCTGAGGGGTCTGTCGAGGGAGGGGTGAGAGGAGGTGGCCGACTTGATGACTGCTTCGATGTCGTCGTTTGTCGGGGTCGATCGAGGTGACGAGGAAGGTTGGGGCTGTGTCAGAAGCGAGTATGAGCTTTGTAGAGTTGAGTAGGAAATGGTACGCACGGAGGAGGAGGACATGGCGGAGAGTGGAAGAGTACCGCGACGGGAAACGTCGACGACGGTGGGGAGAAGACTTGAAGGTCCGTTCATGTACACGGGATACTCCACAGCGACAAAACAGGGTGCACACCCCGCGCCACCTCTACGTTCAGACGTCATTTTCCTTGTATGGTAATAGTTACCTCACCGCGCTGCGCATCGTCCTCCCCGACGACGGGCTCAGGGTAAGTACGATCCAGACTGTGGAGCACCCAGGGAGTCACCATGAGGCAGATCAAATGGGGTACTCATGAGCTCAACAAACTATACATCATCTTCGTATGGGACTACCCATCAATCTCCGCAGTGACACAGCAATTTGGGGTGTAGCGAAACGTGATTGTGATTAGGAATATATCTATATACTTTCAAATCTTTCCAATAAGAAGATTCTTCATCATCTCCCGACCCGTGATGCGCGCAGTATGGTATAGCGTAGGCACATCCAGCGTTGATGTCAGTGTATCCGCAAACCCGAACGGTAACATAAGAGGAATCCATCCTAACATACAAAGTGAATCACGCTAGCCATAGAATTCGGTTCAACGACCTACCTCGAGCATATTCCATTGCAAAACAGCGCTCGTGCATCTTGTACTGCTTCGCAGTTCCTCGTGGCAGCAAGTGGACATCTCCCGGTTTGTATCTCTCCATCTCGAGCGCACCTGGCCTGAATGCCCACTGTTCACCAACAAGAATGTGAAAGTAATCATCCGCAGTGTGCAACCCGGTGTGTCCCTCCGTACCGAGAGGTGTGCCAAAGATGATGAGGTATTCAGTCACGGACGCGTGAATGATGTACATGGCGCCCATGGCACCGCCAGCATTGTTAAACACCCATTCCGAGGAATCGGTGTTTAAAGCAATGCGATTGGATGGTTGCGGAAAAGTTGAAGTAAGGTTCGTAAGAATATGCTGAATCATGCCCTCGGCATTGTCGGGGGATGCGGCAATAGCATCTCGCGCGAGTTGGTGCAAAAACGGTGGGTCTAGCACGTACCAGCGGTCCTGTAGCAATCATTCGAGTCCTGACAGAGAGCAACCCATGACACACTCACCTTGATCGAATCCAACCAACTACACGTTACACAGAGCACGCCAAAAACCACGGCTCTAAACGTCCACTTTCTGAACCAGTTTGCACAGGACGCGGGTTGCGAAACCTGGGTCGTAGAGGGTAACTTGGCCATGAAATCTCGTGAAAAGGACGAAATTGGCACGGTGTCTACTTATAAACCTCAGAAAAGTGACATGACTCACGTGACGGGTGAACAGGTCATTACGCAAACTTCCTGCCGACGTCCAACACTTGCGCATGACCAATCTACCCCGCATCTGGGCAGAGATAAAGAGATGAATAAGTCAACATTGTAATGTACAATACATCCTACACCATGGGGAAAGTAATAATCTAGAATGAATGAACAAAACTAAACTTCCTGGCTCTCCTTCTTGCCCTTTGATGTTTTGCTAGGCAAAAGCTCGGGGTTGATAAATGGTACAACACCACCCTGGGAGATGACCACAGCGCCAAGAAGTTTGTTCAACCTGGATGCACTCTAGTAAACGAGAAACCAAACGAGTCAACAATCACTTACTCCTCGTCATTCCGAATAGCCAATTGCAAGTGTCGAGGTACAATACGCTGTTTCTTGTTGTCGCGTGCAGCATTGCCAGCCAGCTCGAGAATTTCGGCGGCAAGGTATTCAAGGACAGCAGCAAGATAGACTGAATCGAGTGAGTTATTCATCAAGACAGATATCGTACCTTGCACTTACCAGGTGCGCCATGTCCTATGCGTGGAGCATAGTTGCCCTTCTTCAGCAGACGATGTACACGGCCGACAGGGAACTGAAGGCCAGCCTTGGCCGAGCGCGACGTGGATTTGGCGCCAGTGTCACCAGCAGCCTTGCCACCGGACTTTGCTTTACCGCTTTTTCCCGACATGGTGAGTGAGACGAGTGGGCTGATAGAGAGTGGCGGATGTTGCGAATATGGGGATCATCGGGATGGGTGCTGTCGGTTTTATACTCACGGCTGGATGGGCAAAACAAGGTTCACAGATCAACAAGACGCGACGCGTGGACCAAACACGACCACACGCGTCTCATGAGGTATATAGATATGCGTTACTCCACCCGGTCCACATATCGTTATCCCACCCCGACATCTTCGCCATGGTTGCCTCCACCGCCTCCAAAGCCCCAGCCAAAGCACCTGCATCGGACAAGGCTGTGAAGAAAGCAGCCAAGACGTCCAGCACAACAGCATCAGATGGCGAAAAGAAGAAGCGGCGCAAGGCTCGCAAGGAGACTTATTCTTCGTATATCTACAAGGGTGCGCGCTTTGTTTCGTGTATTCGCATTTGCTCAGACTCTTGCAGTACTGAAGCAGGTCCACCCTGACACGGGGATCTCGAACAAGGCCATGGCCATTCTCAACTCTTTTGTCAATGATATCTTTGAACGCGTAGCCACGGAGGCATCGAGTGCGTCTAATCTCTGTCTGGCGTATGGAGCTAATACTACTCGCCAGAACTCGCCTCGTACTCGAAAAAATCGACCATCGCATCACGGGAGATCCAAACGGCAGTGCGTCTGATCCTACCTGGTGAACTTGCGAAACACGCCATCTCCGAAGGCACGAAGAGCGTCACCAAGGCAAGCCAATCTTATGTTGCAAGCGATTTGTTGCTGACGACGTTCTAGTTTTCGACATCTGCTGCCAAGTAAATGTTGCTGCTTCGTATTTATTGTGGTCCACTGTTGTATATTAGATATATTGCATACTAGATCTCTTAATCAATCTCCATTTCTCGATGAATTGTACTCGGAGATAGCCGGTTTTCGTTCTACCGCCTTCGTTTCTTGACATTGCGACAAATGTCCTAGAACACAAGAAGGACATCCCTGCCGTACCTCGTTCCCTGCTGAGCTGCTTGCCGACCTCCCCTTCTTGCGCCCATCCTTGGAAGAACTTCTAATGCCCTCTTGTGGTATGGCCACGACACACGGCATTCCGTCTGCCCATTGACAAAGTTGACACATACCTCCGCCCGCAGCAACACGTACTCTCACGACGAACACGTCCCTGCACATCGACCCGAAAATTGTCCATACCAATTGATTTATGATGACGCATACCCTCGATCCGACACAATCCTACCCGGTGGCGTCCGGACCAGGGACGCACAGCACTGGTATTTCCTGCTCATCTCAGCCATAACGAGCACGGTACCAGTTCCACCCCGCCGGTACTTCTTGGTCCGCGAAGGTGTGTCCCATCGGAGCCCCAAATAGGAAGAACTGCCTTGTTCGACTCTCTCTCTCCTTGTCCTGCACAAACGCCACTCGAGTTCCCCGTGCTTGACAGTCCTCGTGTCCTCCAGCTCATTCGGTTCAAGCCGTGTCAAGGCGGCGGTCCGATCACCTGCCCACCCATCTAATGGCAAGCATGATGGACGATCATGTCTAGTTGGTCCGAGACCGCGCCACAAGGTTTGTGGGTTGCCGCTTGCTTCCGTCCCTCACATCCCATCCGTCAATTCCGACGGGGGGGGCCTCTCATTCGGAACCGTGCTGTCATCCTTTGGTCGTCTGCACTACTGATTCATGGGTGACATGCTCGCCCTGTCGGCCCGGTGTAGCAAACAATTTGCATTTCCTGTCAAAAAACATGAAAAAAATTCATTTTTATCCCCTCGTCGCTTCGGCCTGGGCGCGGGTCGCATCTGTTGAATTTGTTGCCCAAGTTTGCTGGTTCGTGGCATCTAGCGAGATACTGGCGTCGTAATCTTCGCGGGAGAAGTTGGTGCTAGATCCATTCACACCACGGAACATGTTGGGAGCCGCGTCCAATTTCTTTAGCTCAAACGTACTTCCCCCCCTTGACAGCACACGTGTCCTTCTATCTCGCCTAGGTATCCACAAGCTATGCATGATATCACGAGCGAAATGTGTTCCTCACGTGGAGTAAAGATGCACGCAGCAAAAGGAGGTTTCGATTGCAATTCTGTACGTGAATAAAGCTACATGTAGCTCGAACGCCGGGTCATGTCGATATAAATATGTACTGCTGTAACTTGGGCGGTGCTGGATGAATGCAAAAATGAAATCGTGACACAGGGACAAGGTGTCAAAAACGTGTGTCATGAACTGATCATAACCTTCATCACCATGTTGCCCTCTTCGTCTTTCCCGCGAGCTAATAGCTCAAAACCGCGTGTCGTGTCCTCCAACTTGAGGCGGTGTGTGACCAACTTGCCAATGTTCTCTAGCTTTCCAGAAGCGATGAGAGACAGGGCATGTGGGTACGTGTTGGCGTAGCGGAAGGACCCCATGATATCGACTTCCCGTAGCGCAGCCGCTGACAGGGGCAATATGGCATTTCGGGTGCCCATCCCGACAAGCATAACTTTACCGCCAGTCACGGCAGTCTGTTTGACAATGCCCGATAAGCGACCGCTCCCTAAAGTGAGAGGCTATTGTACTTACGTATATTGACATCTGAATACACGGTTCGGCACCAGTGCATTCGAACACGACGTCAAACCCATCAGGAACTCGAAAGTTCGCCAACGCGCGCGACGCATTTTCTCTCGCAGCTCTGAGCTGTTCCTCGGACGTTTTGGGTTTGGCAACGATGGGCAGGCAGTAGGTTTGGGAAGCGAAGCCGTTGGCCTGGGCAAAGTCGAGTCGTTGTCGGTTGATGTCGATGGCCATCACCTGGGATGCGCCGCACGACTTGGCGAGGGCACATGCGAGGATGCCGATAGTGCCCACACCCAGGACGAGGATGCGCTGGCCCTTGGAGAGGCCTGCACGCCTACCAGCGTGCACCAGTACGGAAAGTGGCTCCGCTAATGAAGCTTCTTCGAAGCTACAGTTGTCAGGTAGACTGGTCACTGGCGTTCAAATGGGGCTAGAGGACGGGCATGGACAACGTACGGATGGAGAACGTGTGCGGGATGATTCATGCGATTTTGAAGCGTCCCGTCTAGATGAGGAAAGGTCTTGGCACTGCTAGCAAAGCGCATGCCCTTGCAAAGGTTGTAGCGGCCGGACTGGCAAAAGGTGCAATGTTGGCACATGACGCCGGCCTCGATTGCAACGCGTTGACCGGGCACCAGGTTTTTTACGCCAGGGCCCACGGAGACTATTACGCCTGCGGACTCGTGGCCGAGGATGAGGGGGGCCTGGACGGCAAAGTCACCGTTCCGCCCATCGAGGTAGTAGTGGACTAGCAGACGTTGAGTAGACAAGGATGAGTGTCACGACGACACGCACGATCACTTCCACAGAGTCCAGTTGTTCTTACAGCAACCTGGGCTTGGTTGTACTGTGGGGGCCAGATAGGACGTTCCTCGACACGGAGGTCCTTGGGACCGTATAGGACGGCGGCGTGCTGGGTCTGTAATAGCTGAGCAGGGGACATGGAGGGAAGGAGGAGGGGGAGAATGGCGGAATAGAGCCATCCAGATCGTAGTCTTATAAGGTTAAAGGACTCGACGATCTCGTGAGGTTCGCCGGTACGAGATGACTGCTCAAATGGGTCAACATCGACCGGGCCGTAGTCCGGGGGTGTATCTAGCGCATGACATAAACGTAACACATCCTTGTCACACCACATCATGCCTTCCGTCACGCTACATCTCCCGATATTTTTCTAATTCGCATCCCCTTTTTCGGACACCTGTCAGTCTGCTTTTTATTTTCCTCGAACATAATAATTTCACCCCGGAACACCGGCCCTTTGTACCGATCAATACAGTAGATCACCGCTCCATGAGTTTATAAACGCTCGCTTGCTGGATTTATTCATGGATCCCACACCGCCTGTTCCCTCATCCAACCTATTCGACCTCTCGGGTCAGAACGTTCTCATCACCGGGGCAACTAGGGGTAACGTATTTATTGTCATACTGCGTAATTCTCACTCATCTCTTTTATGCAATCCAATTTGTTCCCTCTTTTGTATTCAAGGCATCGGTGCGGCATGCGCTATTGCATTAGCCCAGGCTGGCGCTTCCATTTGTATTGTGCAGAGAGAACCCTCGGGTGCGGAACCGAATATGGCTACCGCCAATTCCATACGCGTTCTCGGGCGGGAGGCCAAGGTCATCTATTGTGACCTAGCCGACCTAGATGCTGTCCGAAATCTCTTCCCGAAGGCGCTCGATCTCATGGGCGGAGATATACACATTCTCGTCAATTGCGCTGGCATACAGCGGAGATCACCGAGCGTCAGTTTCTCAGAGGCGGACTGGGATGATGTATGTTTTCACGCGCTCCTCATCTTATCACGTCTTTGGACCCTGTCCTCTAGGTTCTAAATGTAAACCTCAAAGCGGCCTGGCTACTTTCACAGGCCGCCGGCCGTCACATGGTTCCCCTGCGCAGGGGAAAAATAAT
>JBBPNZ010000924.1:0-12545 GCA_038091195.1 Phylloporus rhodoxanthus
AGATTTTCTTGAGAATGGTCGTTTTACCCGCGTTGGCCCGACCAATAACGAGAATCCTGAACCGTCCAAACCTCTCTCTGAGGTCTTCGATCGGCATAGTGTGGGTGAGTTACGAAAAAAGCTGGTAACGCTCTGATGGTTGTTCGCTCCAAGAAACAGCAGGGCAGTGGCACACAGCTCCCAAGAAGGAACTCCCAACAACACACGCCAACAACCGAAATCGCCGCCTTCTAAGCACACGAACCCTGTTTCTACCCATCCATTTCCTGGCCGGGCGAGCATAAACTCGTACAATGTCGTGCTGGCATACTTGTCCCGCACGTCTGATAACAACCGCAGTAGGCGCATCCACCATTGCGAGCGCGTGTCGAAAGTGGATTTTGAACGTACCCAGCCTGTCTGCGTGCGAGATGAGTTGGGATGAGCTGAGTTGGATGAGAAGCAGGCGCGGGACAACATTCCCAGCAGGCCTGCATCATAGATCCATCCAGAAGATCGGTCCCAGACCCATCATTGGCTATTGTCGGTGTGTTTGGCATGAAATACTGCCCCGGAACGCAGCCAATGCGACTGTTCTGCCATCCCCGCTTCTCATTGCGATGGACAAAATCTGGATGACGGTACCCAAAGGTATCGCATACAAGATCGGATGAGAGAGCAGGCCATCTGTTGGGCACTCAGATGCGCTCAGCCCAACCACTCACGCGATGACCGGGACCTTGTCCCGACTGTGCCAAACTCTGGATTGGAGTATCTGTGTCCCTGAAACATCGTTTGATTCAACCACATGCTCGTCTCACTGTTTCCAGTCAAACGCGTCTTGTGCGTCCCTCTCTCACCTAACACGTGTGTCGAGGCTGGACAAGGTCAGACAGAGTCCGTAGGGTAGACGACACACGTTTTCGCCTGAAGGAGGAGATGATGCGAAGCAGGAGTCAGAGACGCTGCTCATTGACACTGGGGGCGTTCATTGGGTGACCGCCGAGTAGCGAGAGGGGAATCACCCAGCGAAACGGAGGAGAGAAGTACTGTAACTGCCATGTTTTGGGAATCGTCATCCCGCACGCGTAGAAACCAAGGTTGGCGATTAAACCTGCGATCCCAGGATCCGACGTGAGAGTGCAACGTCAGGCCTGCTGTGGGATTCGTGCAGCATTGTCTGTCTTAACCGAGTTCCACGTGTATTCCGTCTGAACAGTCCTCGACCTAGAGAAAAACTGCATATATAAGCTGTGCGCACGCATCAGCATAATCGTCCGCCATCGGAGTTGCTCCAATATCTCGCCGTCCCACCACACGGTCCCCCTGAATCAACCGATCTAATACCCAATTATGCTTCCTGTGCAGCACGATGTGCAGACCGGCCATGCATCCCACCACGACTCCGACGCACGTTGCCAACGTTGCTGCAGCAGAGGAGCTGCAACTAACCCCATGGGGTAGGTGTTCTATGAAGCGCTGTTAGTCGACAAAGGCAGAGGAGATGGGTGTGTCGACTATGCCGCAAGTAGTGGCGGACGAGATGAAGTAGTCTGGTACATGTGATCCATGAACGCACGCCACCAACTGTCAGTGGTCGTCCCCACAGCGACCAGTACCCCTCATTCAGGTCTGGCACGGCAACAGGACAAAGGGCCTACGGTCTATGAGAGTCTGCGCGCAACCGACCGTCACAACACTCGTGCAGGTAACAACCTCCGAGGCACAGAAGTGAGGTGCGTAAGTATGCGCAAGCGTCGTCACATTGATGTCGATCACAGAGACGGTGAGGAGACATTGCGTTGGGTGTGACACAAATTTGTTGGGTTAGAGATGGCAGACTGTGCTGGTAGCTACGAGGGGCGAGGTGAGGAGGCAATCAGGCTTCGACAGGAGGCACTCAACATGCTACTGGTTGAGATGGAAAAAAGAAGACTCGGAGCATCGGAGGATGGGCAGCAGGTTCGCGTAATGGAGAAAGCCTTCGAACTGTAGCAGGAAACCTGGAGGCTTCTTCTAAACAGTGTACAATCATTTTTCAAGTCAGCATGATGAGTGTAAGGGATATGCCATGAGTTCAGCCCATCCGTATGGCATGTTAAGTGGACTTAGATAGTGGCTGGCTGTCGCGCGGATGCGCCGTGGTATTGTAGGTTCTCCTTTGACTTCGGGTCCTACTCTGGCAGCGGGTCATCCAGACCTAAATAGGTCCGATCTCCGTTTGATGTGGTGAGTCTTCAGTTTTCCCGGCCCAAATATACTCAGTCACTGGCCGTGTGCGGCACACTTGGTCCCATTGGAGGTGGTCTCCGGTCAGGTAAAGACATATGCTATTGGCGAGGAAGCGGTGCAAAGCAGGTACATAGCACGAACGATGGTCCGTATGTATGTCCTATCGGTGTACGTACGAGGTTGTGGCTCTTTTTCTTCTTTCTTTTCTTTTTTTGGATTTCTTTCGTATGATATATATCCAAGGGGGGCGGTACGGGCGATTTGGTATCGATCTCGGCGCGCAACGCTAATATCTAAACCTGGTGGCAGCGTGTCCCCTACCACGGGCTCTGGTGTTCGATTGTCCTCGATGTCGGAGGGTGGGTCCATTCCATCCAGGGATAGCGGGGAAGGGGCAGAGGCCAGTTGGATGGGAGTGGGAGTGGCATAGAAGGCACGGGATAAGCCGTTCCTTAGTACCCTGACCGTCCATAGCGGTTGGATATTGGAGTTCTGCCAAGTAGAGTCTGATTGCGGTCCAAGCGTTGGGGTCTGTGGAGGGTGGGGTTTCAGAGTAGATATTGAAGCGGGGAGTTAGAACCCCTCCCGCGATCCTAGTGTCGACCCGCTCAACTCTAATGGTCTCAATGAAGTGGCCAAGTGCGGCATGTAGCGCCGGGAGGGCGGATTCGTGGGAATAGGCGGTGTCGTACTCTGTGAGGATGGCGACGATGTGTTGATAGACTGCGTCTGATGTCCAGAGGTATTTGACGGCCTGCTTCACAATTGTAACGTCAAGGGTGGTGAACCCTGAGAGCGCCAGGAGCAAGGCGGGGGGTTGGGTGACCCCGAAGGCGCGAGCTTCAAAGGTAACCTTGGTCGAGGACCATACGCGGTGGTCCAGCAAAGTCTGAGCGACATGGTTGGGAATTCCGTATACAAGGAAGGCGTTGGGCAGTCCAGTGGCATTCTTGGAGGGCGCGTATGGTGACGAGATATTGACGGTTATGTTGGGAAGGTTGATTGCGTCCGCGATCTCAGCAATCGAGGTGCATATCTTTTCCGCGAGGGGCTGGACTGTTGTGGGGGGATCAGGCCCTTGCCACTCGAAAGGGCGGATGAGTAGTTTGGGGCGAGGGGCGCTGAACCAGTTGCGCAAAAGTTTGTCGTCGAGGTGCTCAATGAGTTCCGTGAGGGTGAGGGGCTCTATGCGTGGGAAGCCGCCATCAGGGGGGATTGTGAATTGGTTCCCGTATGGGCTGGAGGGGGGAGGGGGGCGATGGCCGAGCACCTGGCGGGTGGTGGCACCGACTGCCAGGAGGGCCCGGATTTGTGCTTGGTTAGAATCGGGGGGGTTCTTGGCGGTGGTTGGGTTGAATGCCAACAACCTTGCCAGGCGGTGCTTGCAAGCAGCTCGTACAGCGAATGCCACCCTCAGAAGACGGTTGGTGACCATCTATAGACGGTGACCAGTTGGGTGGGGCAGCAGCGAGGCAGCGGTGGCAGAAGTCCTGGTTCATTGTTTCGATGATCCGATCAAACAATTGAAGTACTTTGCAACCCACCACTTGTCGTACATCCACCCAAGTTCGCCCAGAGCAAGCACACTCGCGGCCGCACAGTACACTTGTCCCGCTGCGAGGACGCGCGCCGTCCATCAATGCGTTATCGTTGGTGGACATTCATTCAGTTCTAGCAAACTGCATTGCATGTGCGAGCCTCATTCGTTACTCCCTCTCATTCGTGGCCCACACGTGCAGCCTGTCCGCGCCCAACGATTTCCCAATCCCAAGCCCCCATTCACACTGACCCGTTCGTGCCGACACAGCCATATCATATCGCACCTGCTTACCCATGCCGCAACAGAGACCACTGAAGCTCGCAGTCGAGGGCGGTATCCTCTACATAGACCAATTCTACTTTGACCAGTCCTCGCGATACCCTCTCCTCCACCACCGGCTTCGTTGCCGCCCGTCCCTACCCAACTACAGCATTCGGAATGCTCTTGCGTTTCACGAGGAAGTGAAACTTAGCCATTCACATGATCAAGAAACTGTCTATGAGGTACACACCATCACGCCCTCTTCTACATCGTCTGAGTCTCCTCCTGCTAGAGACGAGCAGTTCACCAGCTACCGCACCTCGGTAAACAAACTTGACTTGTTGAAAACCCTGTCAGGATACAAATTCATCCGTCCCAGCGATCCATTATGGATAGTCTCCGCTTCGTCCTCGGACAGATCTGTAACGCTCTTTTGGCGGATTTCATAGTCAGACAGAAATCCGCTCATGCACATGGACTCGCGCGAGCAAGCATCGGTAATGACTACTTCTATGCCACCGTCGATCCCTGGTACATAGTCTATCTATCTTTGCGTCGAAGAACAGGCACGCAAGCGTAATTCAGGCTCCCAGTTGCCGTGCCACCCGCGGCCCCTGCCCCCAAACTACAGGAGAGACAAACCGCCCATGGGCACGCTTGAATGTCATGATCACCTCAAGAGTCAGTATGGTGTGTGCCATGCTCTGCTGGCACTCACGAGGTTATTTGCCGTGCCTGGTCTTTGTAGACGCCCTGTCAGCACATTCAAAAACCAACCAATTGGCACTTGAATCGTGGACAGTAGAGAGCGGAACAGTCGCTGACCAAATAATCCAGGTACGATGCTTTACTTGACTACTCTCCAGCTGACGAGATCGCAGTCTCTATCGTATTTCGCCGAATTCGTACTATGTATCCAGTAAAATAGGTAATTTCAGCCGACTGTCATAAGCGATCATCGCTCATAACAGCCGGCTAATGTTAGCCATTTCACCATTGAGTTTTGAGAACCAGATCAGTGACACAGGGCAGTGCCTCCTACCTTTGTAGACGAAATGAAGACCCCACAACAGATTGCTAAATCGGCTCTCAAGTTGACTCTCACCCAGTTTTCTGTTGATGACGGCGTTACTTTCCGACCATAATAAAAGGCAAGCGACCTCTGACGAGGTTCCATTCAAAATGTTTTCTCTCTCACTCCTCGCGTTTTCTCTTCGCCATACCTAATCCGTCGTCAGTGTCCAGGACTCTGAACGTACGTCCAAAGTTGCCCATACATTCGCTGGGTTCTCAGACCCAGCTCCATGTTGCGAATGAATACATCGCACCAGCTGGGTACAACTGCTCGTGAGCAGATGTTCGTCCTCGCCTCTTGGTATTTTCTCAGAGGTTTGCAGAGCGACTCTGGTCAATGGTGTATTCCCTGCGCCACTGATCCAAGCCAACAAGGTAATATTCACGGTGATGTTTGATTGGCGTACTCATACCTACCTTTACAGGCGACGATTTCCTATTGACGTCAACAATGAATTCATGGATCCGAACATGCCTCTCGAAACGAGTGTTGTAAGTACATAATTATTTTTCGTGGCCCTCAGCTTGCGCTTCTCCTGAGGCACTGACACGACCTCTTTCAAAACAAATCTAACGGGGCTGACGGTACTTCATGGGTCACTCAGTGCCCGATTTCGCAGTACCGGCAATTTGAACATGATTTCACTGCCAACGGCCATACTTGAACGTACTGGTACTACTCGCATTATTTGAATCAATACTGCGATGGTCTCCAAGGACCATTGGTCATATCTGATCCAGAGGATCTTCTAGGATACCTGTATGACATAGATGATGGTAAGCCTCTGTTAATTGTCTGTTTGCATTGGTCTCATTACCCTGGACAGAAACTATGATAATTACTCTTTCTGACTGGTACATACTGTATGTAAGCAACTCTTGTGCATCAAAATTTTTTCTGACCTGTAATTACATAGGTATCATTCAATCTCTATCCTACTTGGTGGAATTGATGGTCACTGATTGACCATCATCAAGGTAGATGGGAATGAAGTGAACCCTATTGAAGTTGACTCCTACTGTGTGGTCATTACAGCAAACCAGACCATTGGTAACTACTGGATCCATGCTCTGAGTGATCTACCCAATGTGACATTCAACAGCAGTCAAAGCTCCACCATCCTGTGATATGCTGGTGCATCTGACCAAGATCTACAGTAGTTAGATCCTACTTCACCACCTGGCCTGTATGAACTCTCAGCAATGTGGATGTCAGCCTCATAATTCAGCCTGGCCTCACAAATGGACTTTTCACAATCAGCAATCTGCTCTTCATCAATCCCTCTGTTCCTGTGCTTCTCCAGATCCTTAGTGGAGTGGGACATACTTTACAACTGTTGCCAAATGGAAGCATCTATGTACTTCTGTCAAACAAGTAATAGAAATCAGCTTCTCTAACCTTGTTGGAGCTTCTGGTGGACCTGTATGTGCCAGTTTTTCAGATGTTATCCCATACTATACATTTGCATGGTGTATGTAATTTGTTCTATCTTATCTTTCCACTGACCCATTGTTTTCTGAGCATGCATTTCATGTCATGAGGGCAGTGGGTAGCAACATCGTGAACTTTGTCATTCCTGTCTGGTGTAATGTCATATCCCTAGGCAGTAGCTCTGCAGACAATGTGACTATTCATTTCATCACAAACAATGCTAGACCTTGGTTCCTTCACTGGTAAGCAATTCTTCTGAGGGCTTATCAGACCAGAGACTCATACATGAATGTCTAGCCACATTGACTGGCATCTATCATAGTGCATTCTTTCTGAAAAGTAGTGTCATTTTAGATTGATACTTTCATGCATATTGGTTTTGCAGTCATGCTGGCAGATGTGCCAGACTTGGCAGCAAAGCAGCAAGGCATGGTCACACCAAGTATGTCACATCATGAACTAGCTTACTGAGCCTGATCATTTCTCATACAGGCATGGAACAATCCTGGACAATGTCTCTCTTGACCATTCATGTTTCCTTGCTCCCTTGGTTGGAGATCAGCCCATTCATAGTATCCTTTCCTTTTGTTTTACTTGAATGATACACTATACATTCACCTCACTTCCACTTTTTCCCCTGTCTCATTTACTCGACTAGAGGCAAGTTATCCATACCTTTGCCTTCACTCACTATACCCCAAGCCATACCCAGTCCTTATGCAGTCTACTAGCTCTTCACCTCATGCATGCTGTATCATATGTAGTTGCTTGGTATGGGAGCTTAACTGTTGGTGACCTTGTCTGAGATGTTTGAGATACTTATAAAGGACTCACACTGAAGCAAAACCTAGAATGTTTTTCGATAGGATACAGGTCAGCTTGTAAATGATAATACTATCCCTTACCTCCAGTTCAGCACCTAGCCCCCAGTTCAGCACATGCAAATTACCATGGGTGGTTGTCACACCACTGAATTTACATTCTGCCAGCACCAATTGACAATGAACAGATTGATTAGACTATGAATGTTATGGTATGAGTATGTATTGTGCCTGATTAAAGGACATTTGCCTGAGATCATAAAAGATATGTCCAGAATGATGAAAGTAAGTGCACAAGGAATGTGAATAGTATACATCCTGGACTGTCTGATGACATTGTTTGGATGAGCCTTGTGAGTGGACAGGTAGAGACTTGGAGTTGGTGGCTTGAATGCCATATAAATGACTCATTGAGGTTGAATATGCTACAGTATAAGCACAGTTGATAATTAGGCATTTGCTGCAGTGGCAGTGTGTTTTCTTGAAGTGGAACAGAAGAGCCCACTAAATCATGGCTCATTGGCTTGAGCAGGATTGTCCACAAGATAGTCCTTGATTTCTCTTGTAAGTTCAGCAACAGTTCCATCCATCGGAAGTGAAAGGGCTCCAGTGAGAGCAATGAGGTTATCCTTTCATTTGTAGGATGCAAGTGGATTGTCTAAGACACAATTTTCAATTTCCTGGTTGATGCAACATGTATGCACAGCATCATCAGCTTTCTTCTTTGCTGCTTTCTCAAGGTCAGCTTTTTCCCTTGCCTCCAACTCTGCATCTTCTGCTTCAAATGCTGCATGCAGCTCAGGGAGTGTTACAAATCAAGCCTGAACCTTTTTTGATTTCTTCCATTTGCTCCATGATTTGTTTGCAAGCTGCTCTATGAGGGCAGAGATGTGATGGCATGCAATTGTGCAGTATGCATTTGCAGCATCAAGCTGTGCAGTGCAATCCATGAGGATAGTTTCACTCTGAGATTAATACAATCTCATGTAGTTATATAGCTCCTCTAATGTGTGGCCCACAACATCAACAAATGGGGGGAGGGTGGGGAGTGTAAGTCGACCTAGCACAACTGAACGTGTGACATGATTCACAGACAGAGACAGAGCAAGCAGAAAATTGGCATCATGGCTTGGTGTTTCATTGTTATCACCAGCTGGCAATTTCTCTGAATTGTCTGACACTGTACAATTGTCACCATCAAGCCAATCTATATCCAAGTCCAAGTCTGAGCCCATAATATCGGTAGAAGCTGAGAAAGGTGACAATGGAACCTCATCAGAATAGGAAGGTGGGAAAACCACAGTTGATGAAGATGCATGACTGGGTGCAAAATCATGTTCATGGAAAATCATTGGATTGAGGGGATAAATACCAGTCTTGGCAAATGCTTTTTGGACCATCATTGGAGTGAGAGCATGACATGTACTGAGGTATTCAGGAATGAAATTAAAGTGGTCAATCCAAACACCTTGAGCAAGACATTCATCACAATGCTTTGCCCATTGGCATTCAACTAATGAAAAGACGCCGACATCAAGTGGCTGGAGCACGATGATGATGATGTTATGCTCATATACAGCATGCTTCAATTTCCATGTTTTGTGTGAGTCATGACCATCAAGTGTGAGCATGATGGGTTTATCTGGATCTACTCAACACTTTTCAGCTTCTAAAACAAAGACAGTGTTCAAATATTTCACGATCCATCCATCCTGTGGGCAATACAGCAAGGCTGGAAATGAATTGAGCAACAACCACAGGTACAAAAGACATAGTACCTACCCTCCCATTCCATCAAACAAAGGATCCCATGGATCAGGAAGTGACCCATCTTTCAGCACAAAGTATGGAGGGATTACTCTTCTCGTCCTCGTTCCAATTATGCTCTGGGGGAATATCACTATACATCTTCTCAATCTGTCCTCGAAGTCGAAAATAACCATCAACATTGGTTCGATTGAAGTTCTGAGCTCGTTTCGGATCAAGATTGCGTGGTTTTGAGGCTTTCAAGGTTTTGGCATGACGTTGGAGGTACTTCCTATGCCAATTCTTCCCTGGGTACGTGCCAGTAATGTCGAAAGCACGCGCGCGCAAGTCACGGGGATGTAAGGGAGCCGCCATGCTCGAATTCAGGATGAGCCATTCATTCACAACGTTCTCCTGTGCATCATTGAGAAGCCGTGCATCCCGGTGAGCTTGATGTAGGGACTTGTGTAGACCATTGAACGATCACTGAGCGTCTGGCGGGCTACCTGCCATACGATCTCTCTCAGATCTTAGGTTACAAAGACTTTGCTCACCGTGTGAGCCTTTGCGGCTGCGTTGATGGTCTTGTAAGTCCCGTCATGGAGTTCCTTGACAGCAAGCTCCACCAAGCCTCGTATTTGTGGTCCCCAGTGGAAGCTCGCCGTCCTCGACGGCCGCCACCGCCAGCGACGCGTCCTTTGACGCGCGACTCTTGAGGATCGGACCGCGTCGCGCGTGCAGTCGTGTTTGAGACTCCGCTTCGGCAGGTATTCGGCGAGTGACAATTGCGTGACAGAAGTCGACCGCACGATCTCAATAACTACTGCATTGTTTTTGCTCGTTCAACTTCATAGATACAGGTACAGTCTAAAAAAAACTAATATGTGTATAAACTAAAAATATCGTGTGTTTTATGTAGTGCCGAGCTAGGGGTAAGGGATAGTATGCTTCTGATCGGTGGCTCGTCGCCATGGCACCCAGCGACTCCCACTTTCAAATACTTTGTTATCTGACACTACCTTTGATCACGCTTGCTCTCATGCACGTTGGCCACCACCGGCGCCTCGCAGTGTCTATCCCGAGTTCTTCTAAAATTTTCATCCTCCATGGTTTCTGCTCGTGGCACAGTCAAACTCACTAAAGCTGTGACAAGAACCATGGACCCATCTCAGGTCTGCTGAAATAATAATTATAAATTACATCAAAGAAATAATATCGTAGATCCCAAAACATCACTTGTGAGCAGAGGACACAATCTCACAGAGTAAACGTACATAGTTGAATACGCCATTTTCAGTCTTCGTGGTTCAATGTGAATCATATGCGTGTGTTTTGTTGTCGTTGATGATTGTGCTAGCGGCCCACGGTCGGAATACCGTTATGTCTTTCGTATTTCCTCTCGCCGGGCACCATGAATGTACTGTCTTCGTTCTGTCTACCAAACACATACAAGTCAGCGGTCAGCACCCAGACGGACACCAAGAATGGCCGATAAAAATGACACCCATTAATGCCTGCTTCACTGTGTACATCCAAGTACGGCGACCGTGCAACGGACCCATTGCGCCGTTGCACGTAAATTTATTTTTATAGGTGCACCATGCAGGATGCTATTGGTTTGTGTGCCGTCAGCTCACCCCGCGCCTACAAAAAAGAAATCTTCACGCAGGTATCAGCAAACGCTGTTGAAGGGAGGATAGAACAACGTACTCTAGTGAGTGCGCTTCACCCGTTCAGATCCATGACTATGCAACAATGACTGAGCATACAGCAGGTCGTACCACTGGACGCGTCGGTATTGCGTCCCGCACACTGTATTACCTTGTCTTGCCCGTCAAACAATTGCACAGTCGGAAGCCGCGTGACGCAGTGTCAAGGCTTCTGTGCGTGAGATGTCTGATGTCTGAGTTAAATATGGTATACCATGCTCTCATCAGCGTGCACGAGCTAACGAGTGAGCTGTATCAGAACTCCAGTCGAGTGAAAGACACAGTCAGGAGGAAAAAGTGGAAATGAGGCGAACACGTGGTGTTTGACCTGCCGATTTGCTGAGTCGGAAATTGAAAGTAGGCACTTACGAACGGATTGGCTCTGCGACCTTTGCCGTTCCTCTACTCATTCCCTTAGCACACAATCTTGTAAGCAAGCGTGACTGCAACCTTACAAGCATCCCAAGCATATTAGTGAGCGCGTTTCGCTTTGGCCCAACATGATCAGCAAGTCTGACCATTGTCAAGAAAATGTCACACTAATGAACTCACGTGGAAGGTCCGGCTTTAAACTTCAGGTTTCTATACGTACAACACCGACTACGCCGAGCTGTGCTTCGCCCGCCACTGGGCTGTAGTTTCGGATTATAGCGCGGTCCTGGTCGATCCCGAAGTCATCGTATGGTAAATCTTTTCATCCGCAATGCAATTTCTGGAGAACTGCATAACTGTGCCTAGCCTAGCAACGTTTGTGTGCCGTAGTAATCATAATTTATGTGGTTCTGACTCTGACTGCAATCCAGGTGGGATGTTTTACTTTCGGCTAAGTCACTCTATTGTATTTGGTCTAGGAGAACCAAATGCTGACATAGGGCACTGGCTACTCACCCTGTTTTCCATGCTGGCAAGTGACACCTGATAAAATTTGGAATGTTTTCTCTCTCACTCCTGGCATTTTTTCCCTTCCACACCTAACGTGTTATCGGTGTCCAGGACTCTCGGACGTATGTACGTTTGCTGGCCCTCACACCCAGCTATCCTGTGAAGGCTACGATACGCCGTTGCACCTGCGATCCTACTTCACCACCTGGCCGTACGAACTCTCGTTCGACGAGGGCAGCCTTAACCCACTCATCGGTCCAACTGTTCCTGGATTGGAAACGCAAATGTGAACAATTTACTTCAGGCTGGGGTCAACAGGGAGCAGCCAGCGTTCACAGTCAACAATATGTCTTTCGTTAATCCCCCCCCTCATTCCTGTGCTTGGAGACCCAGCACCATGTACGTCGCATCGTGACTCGTGAGCTGGCTCGCTCCGAAGACTTTTTTTGGAGAGATGAGGTACCAGCTGTGTCCTGCGAACCTGACACCCAGGTTGCCAAAAGCAAAATGAATAGCCTCAATGTGTTTCTCTTGATCATGTTCTTTTGTTGATGACCCCGTCCGATATCAAGGACTCGCATTGAGAAGATCTAGAATCTACGTATGCGATCGGCTTGGAAACCTCTAATACAAATTTGATTGTTAACAAATTGAAACCCCTGGCGATGAATCCGTGCATGCAGCATGGCACTGCCAGCAGTTGCCAGTGTACGTATTGGCCATGCTATATAGCTATTCTTGTCCCTCTGGCTGTAACGGTGACACTTTTCTACCTACCTACAGCTAAGTACGTACCGAGCGGACGCGGAATGGGGCTGGAATGATCAACATGATCTCCAGGCGCCGAGCACGCAGCGGCGAACTCTTGG
>JBBPNZ010000925.1:0-12537 GCA_038091195.1 Phylloporus rhodoxanthus
ACAAGGTTATATATGTTGTTACATAATTTATTACATAACTGTGACATAATATAGTATTTACCTAAGATATATAATCATTTTACATTATTCTAGAGTCTAATATATGTAATACAGACTTAAAGTCAAATAACTGTCTCAATGAGTTGTCATCTTGTTATGGCTGTCATTTCATCAAATCTCAACAAAATCTTTTGACCCTTACATGGATAGAAAGCCAAGAGTGAGTACCTCATTTCATATACCCATATGTTAGATCCAGGTTAGGGGTTATCAGTGTTAGGAGCCATTTAATGAAAAACATGTAAACATTGGGACAGTTTTTTGAGCCACTGTAGGCACCCATCCTTGGCAGCATGATGCAGATGAAACTGCACAGCAAGCCCTCATCATCTACCAAGCCATGTACTGCTGATGCTGGCATAACACTATAGGTACCAACTCGTTTTTTAACCCCAAGCACATCGACCAAGAAGCGCTCATTCACATCAAAGCCAAGCTTGTTGACCAATGCTATCAAGCCATGGAGAAGAGAGCCAAAGAGGCAAGTACCCTCATGGACCTATCAATTGCTTTGTTTCATAATAGTCTCTTTTCCCTTCCCTTCCTTCTTCTTTTCTTTTCTTTTTCTATGCTTACATGCACCCCATGCTTCCATGCACCCCATGCTTCCACACACTCCATGCTTCCATGCACCCTATGCTTCCACGCACAATGGGCTACATGCCCCACACATTTGCCTTCGATCAGGAATACTGCATGGCCCTCATATGCATTCTACACCCTGCACTCGTTTCCATGGCAAATGTGTATCCATACCATGTGCTTTTATGCAATGGTACTTGCCTATGCTTCCATGCACATCAACTAGACAATGGACAAACTGTGGGCAACAGTCGCTGTGCTACAGACCTCCCAGACCTCAACACCCTCCCTGTCTCAACACCCTTCCTTTGTCCCCAAAGCAACAGGCTTACCCAAACGTTTCGCCTCCCCTCCCTCAGAAATGGCATAACCATAGCATAAGTGATCCCATTCCTTTCATGTCCTAGAAAAACCCAGCAATGAAAATGACCTCCTCCCCCTCTATGCTGTTTGCCTTGGCATTGACCCTCATATATACCCCATTGTTGAATGCAACAAAACCCACACATGGGATGGCAAGCATGAAACATTCTCCAAGCACATCAATCGCTCCCTCATTGCCAAATCCACGAACCAATGACTCTACATCAAATGGCGATGCAAGAGAGGCTGTTCTAACAACCACACACTTGCCCATGCCTGCTTTGATTGCAGATTAGCTTTGCATGGAGCTTACCAATGCCCTCACATGCAGAAGCACCTGAGCACAAACTCCTTATAAGCCAGGTGCCTGGCAGCATTTCATCAACCTTGCTGACATTTCTAAACACTATGGGAATATCCCCGACAGACTCTGTTATGGTTTCATTGTAGATTTTCCTCTGATCTCTTGCCTTCAATCTTCTTCTAATTCCCCTTCTGTTGAATCTTTTTATAATGAACTGCACAACATCGTACGTAAAGAAGTAGATAAAGGTAGATATATCGGACCATTTCCTCTTTCCACAATACACCAATTGCTAGGACCATTCCAAACATTCCTGCTCTCAATCATACCTAAACCTGGCCATCCTAGCAAATTTAAATTAGTCCAAAACTTCTCCTTTCCCCTTTTTCCAAACCTGTCTAACCCATTGCCTGCTATCAATTCATATATCAATCCATACAATTTCCCTACCACATGGGGAAAGTTTTCCATCATATACCTCCTTGTCACACATCTCCCAGCAGGATCAGAAGTTGCCACACAAGATTTCACTGAAGCCTATCAAACAATACCCATACACCCCTTTCAATGGCCTGCTGCAGTCATATGTACTTCATTCACCCACAGATACATTGGCACATGCACAGCCTTTGAAGCCATGCCCTCAGCAGGCAGCTATGGGCACCTCGCAGATGCAGCAGCAAACATTTTCTGCTTCCATGGGATCAGCCCAATGGACAAATGGGTTGATGACCACATATTCTTCCACATCCGCAGAGAACACTTGACCTCATACAATGCCATGCAGAGAACATGGCACCAAGAAATCACTGCAACAGGTCGGATAGTGCAAGGCAGCTGAATCTGGTTCCAGGAATGTATCCACCAAGACAGGTTCTTTGAGGAATTCAATGAAATATGTGTGCACCCAATCTCAGATCTATTTGAATCCATGCCACATTTGCCCTATAATGCAAAATTTACATATAGCATAGCTAACATCAACACCATTTCAGACACTTTAGGAATTCCATGGGAACAATCAAAAGATCAACCATTTGCAGACTCCACCATCTACATAGGGTTTCTATGGAATTTACACAACCACACTGTGTCACTAAGCTCCAGCAAGACTGATAAATACCTTCTTGCCATTGCCTAATGGCGAGTGAGATCAACACATGTGCTAGAGGATGTACAAAAATTATATGGCAAACTATTGCACACGTCATCACTAGTTCCAGCCAGCCATGCTTACCTAACTGGTTTCGAATGCATGCTAGCAGTGTGTGCAGAGAAGTCTTTCCTGCTGCACCACCCAGATAAAGCCATTGCCACAGACCTTGACTGGTGGTACCATGTTCTCACAACAGGCAAAGCATCCTTTCCCATTGAGCCTCCTGCAACATTCGCTGACATCAGCACATTCTCAGATGCTAGCTCTGGCATTGGCATTGGCATCATGATCAGCCACCAGTGGCAAGCTTGATGTCTCCTCCCAGAGTGGCAAACTCATGCAGGAAAGCAAGACATTGCCTGGGCTGAAGCCATTGGCTTCAAGCTCCTCACTCTATCCATCTCTCACAGCGCTCACCAGTACTCACATGTTATTCTACACAGAGACAACACCAGCATTATCAAAAGTTGGTGCATTAGGCAACACAGAAACAAACTTATCAATGAGGTCTTCCAGTGCATTCATTCACACCTCAGCAACACAAGTCATCTGACCCACAGCATCCTTGTCAAGTTCATCCCCAGCAGACACAATCCAGCAGATGTGCCCTTCCGAGGCAATTACCCTCCCACTGAACACCTCCTCCCTTCTATCCCAATTCCACCATTCCTATGGAACTTTATTGTCGACTTCAATGCTCCTCTCTTCCCATTTGAAATTCAAGCCCTCGATCAAGGGCAATACTCAGTCCCCACAGCCAAATTCATTAATCACTTACACTAGAAACAAAAAGTCTGACAGCAAGTGGAGCAAGACCAGGCTGATGTCAACAATATTATCTCCTATGCCCTGTGCCCCATCTAGCCCCGCCCATCCATACTTTGATATACCACTGCCACCAGACCCTACCCCTTCTGCCACCCCACACCTACATCCATATCAGGCAGATCTCACCCTAGCTCCCTTCTTGCTCAGACCACACTATCTTGCATGCCAAAGACTCTTCCTGTGATGCCCTGGCTTCAATCCCCCATGTGCAGACAGTGATATAGACATGATCCCACTCAATGAAGAACAGCTCAACCATATCCTGAGTGTCATAGGAGCTTCCTGGGCAGATTCAACAAAAAAGTTATATGGAACAGGCCTACTTGTGTTCCACATCTTCTGTGATATCAGCAACATCCCAGATGCACAATGAGCACCCATCAATGCCAACCTACTCATGTTATTTATTGCCAGCTGTGCTGGCGCCCACTCAGGATCCACCATAGCCAACTACACAGCAGCAATTCATGTGTGGCACATCCTACATGGGCTTGCATGAAACATCAATGAGAACAAATACAAAGCCCTGCTTGAAGGAGCTCACAGGCTTGCCCCATCTTCATCCAAATGGCCAAAGCATGCCCCATTCACTATAGCCATACTAGAGTGCTTCTGAAATGCCATGGACCTCTCAGATCTGCACAATGCTGCCATCTTTGCATGCATCATATGTGCCTTTTTCTCCATTGCTCGTTTGGAAGAGTTCACAGTTTCCACAATTTCTAAATACAATCCAATTAAACATATCATGAGAACAGGCATGGAATTCACCACCAACCACGAAAACTTGCCAATTATCAAGTTCTCCCTCCCGTGCACTAAAGCGTTGCTGAACAGGGAAGAAGTCTGCTACACCCTACTAGACCCCTTTTCCCCGCTTGATTCCAAATCACATCTTAACCATCATTTCTCTGTGAACCCCAACACAACAGGCATGCACCTTTTCTCATAATGGCACCCATCAGGTTCAATGTGCCCGCTGTTCAAGAAAAAGGTAATAAAACAGATGGAAGCCATCAAAGCGGCCAATTTCAGAATGGAATCCAAATGGCGAAGGGACAAAGGAAATGAACTAAGTGGGAACTACTCACTTAGTGATGAATGTAGATGGTAATCAAGATCTTGCTAGTAGAGGTTCTCTAGCAGTAGAACAAAAAGTGGGTGGAATTCATTAGAGGGGAATGCTATAGAAAGTCCCCTCTTATATACTGTCTAGCTATTGTTTGTATGTATGTACGACAATCTAAATAGAGAGAACAATAGTAGACTATCAATCAATGGCATAAAAGGAGCTTATCTATTGTATTACAAACAATAAAGCTTATCGTCCAATGGCAAAACATAAGCAGTGTATATCAGTCAGCATGACAAAAGAATATGACAAACAGCTGATGGATCAATGTCATATGTGATGAGTAAAGATAAGAAATAAGATCACATGACATTTTCAATAGCCAATCCTGACCTCCCAGACCTAAAAGGCCACAGTCTATGCATTGGGGGAATACTATACTACCTCCTCCTCAGCAAATCTTTTGACACAGTTCAGACAATGGGATGCTAGTCCAGTGATTCATTCAAACTATACCTTCAGCACCATGCCCTTGTGCTTGCACCCTTCCTACAACATAAACCCAGCAGAATGGATGACCTGCATGACTACTTACTTCCACCCATGCAATAAGCAAGCAGGTATGCTCCATTCGCTCCTACTGTTAGGGTCATGAGCTCATACTGTCATGCATTGCTCACTTCTACTTCATGGGTCACAGTGTGCTCTCCCCTGACAGGTTTGGGTTCAGTTTCGGGCCAGAAAGGCCTGTGGCCTTTTGCCCAACCCTCACCTCACTTGCACACACACTATACACCACCTGCACCACATCGTCCTTTCTCTTGTGTCTCATGGTGCTACTAGCACATAGATGAAAGAACTTTTTGAAGAACCTGAAGGCAAGAGATAGGGTTTAACTGTGGTTCCAAATCAGTCAATAACCTCATGAGTCTTTCGCACATTGGGAATTTCAATGTTTAGAGGGTCTCTAAATATAAATGAAAACTGATTAACAAAACAAAATATATTGGATATGTCTATTAGTGGGCTTAAAATATTATATTTTGATTGTAAGAATATGTGTTAAGAAAAGTTATCCTATTATGAACATAATAATATAATATTTTAAGCTCACTAATAGACATGCCAAATATATTTAATTTTGTAAATCAGTTTTCAATTATATTTGGAGACCTTTAAATATTGATGGCATAGCTGGGAATTTCAATTTTAAGAGTTCCTAAATATAATTGAAAACTGATATACAAAATTAAACATATTGGGCATGTCTATTAGTGAGCTTAAAATATTATATTATCATATCTATAATATAAAAACTTTTCTCAACACATATTCTTACAATCAAAATATAATATTTTAAACCCACTAATAGATATATCCAATATATTTTATTCTGTAAATCAGTTTTCATTTGTATTTAAGTATCCTTTAAGCATTGAAATTCCCTGTGTGTTGGGGACGTGCTCAAGCGAATATGTTTACACACAAGTCAAGGCGTCTTTTGAGCACATTATCAGTTGCTGATAACGTAGTGAGATCAATCGATCTATAACGTCGTCCTTAATCCGTCTTCTCCGTAAGAAGTCGGTCCAGCAGCACCTTGAGCTCCTCCGCCTCCTCTATTAGCTTTCCTACCGTCCCCTCCCCTGCATCTATCGGCTTTGGCTGTGCAGGTTCCTTCCAGCTCAACGTCTGCACTGCCTCATCAACCACCCCACGCCATGTCTTCCGCTCCGCTTTCAGAAGTGATATGAGCTCGTCCTTGATGCGACGACAGGTGCCCACACCGTCATACCCAAAGCCCGTGTACACTTGGACTAGCGAAGCTCCTGCACGCGCGTACTCGAGTGCGTCAGCGCCAGACGAGATACCACCGCACCCGATGAGCGGAGTAGATGACGGCAGATGCGCACGGAGTGTTTTCAGCGCTTGTAGTGAATATGGCTTCAACGGCTTCCCCGAGAGACCACCCATCTCCGACTTGTTGGCTGTATAACAAAGGTTGTCAACGATGGTCTACGACCGACAACACGATGTGTGCTCACCGTCGGTTAAAGCGGATGGTCGGGTGACGGTCGTGTTGCTGACAATCACACCCTCGATTGCGCTATTCCTAATGACACCTGCCATTTCAATAAGCTGGGTTTCTTCAAGGTCTGGTGCAATCTTGAGTACCAAACGTGGCCGACGGGATGTTATCGCGGAAGGCTCAAGCTCATCGCGGGCCTTGGCAACATCCACAAGCAAACTTTCCAACAGTTCCCGGTTTTGAAGTCCCCTGTGATATGTGGACAAGTTATACCAAATCAGAGATGCGACCTCATTCCACTCACCGAAGTCCTGGTGTGTTGGGACTCGATACGTTGACCACCAGCACGTCGGCAAACGGGCCAAACGTCTTCACGCCCGTGACAAAATCTTCGGAGGAATCTACAGCGGATGTCTTGTTTTTCCCAAGGTTGATAGCCAGAACTGACCCAGGGCGCAAAGCAGCAGTAGTATTTGCGTCGGTTTCACGGAACTTGGGTATCCGGGTACGTAGTCGTGGTATAAGTGCGGTAGCTCCTTGCGAAGGGAATCCATATCGGTTTATGACAGCAGAATCAGAAATGAGGTGGAAAACACGTGGCTTAGGATTGCCTGGCTGTCAGACACATTGAGTTGTCGTAAAAAGGAACGGTGCAAGCGGGATACCTGTGGTTTTGGCGTCACACTCCCGATTTCAACCCAGCTGAAACCAAGGTTAAAGAGGCCTGTTACCCATGTCTGTCAGTTGGCCAGAATAAAAGGTGACGTTGCGGACCATCTATTGCCTCGCCATCCTTGTCAAAACCAGCCGCTAAACCGACCGGATTGCTAATCTCTTGGCCAAAGACCTGTAATAAATGCAATGTCAATGTGCCGAGTTTTGCAGTATTTGAAAACATGTTCTACCTCTGACCGTAGTGATGCATCGTCTCTCACAGGATCGCGGGGTGCTAATCCGCTTCGCAGTACTCTGAGCGCCAACTTGTGTCCTGTCTCGGCATCGAACGCGTACCGCAGGACGGGCGTAAAGACATATCGATGTATCGCCGAACGTGCATCGAAATAGTACGCGGTGAACGCGGTAGCGGACAGCACGAAGAAGAGTGTGTATCCCGCTGTTCGGAAAGACGTGGAAGACGACGAGGCCGAGCTGAATGGCCTGCGATGGATGGGTCGGGGTGGGTACGGAATAGATATTCTATGCTTCAGAGCATGTCTAATGCCAGGACTGGTCAGCAGTCGTCCTGCCATCTAAGTTACTAGGTCTGCTTGAACTGAGCATTGAACTTCATGTAATCTTGTTTACACTTGTTGGTTAGCTGCATCCACGGTCAGATAAAGATCTTCATCTCCCTCTTCCAACTTCCATGTTCCCATCGCCGTTGTGAGCCAACCTCACGGTTCTCACCCCGCTGGTCTGACTTAGAGGGCTTCAATCCTTGTACAGGCGGGTTTTCCCTTGTTAATCGTACAGCCGAGGGTTTCAATGCAGCCATTGCCATTCGAATCATTGAAGTTCACGTCATAGCAGTGGACTTCCTCCCTGAGCACTATCAACAGAAACCTCCCAAAGACCAAACTGACATGAAGGGCAGCGACCGTGTACTGGATTTCTCTGAGTGCGGCACCATCACTCTGATGATTTCGGTCTGTGCAAAAACTAGAGAAAAGTGAACTTTCCAAGGCACTCGCTGACTGGGATGGGAATGAGCCAGGAGGGCGAATAAAGTTAGCCTTGTGATAAGCATAGACCCATGCGTCCCTGCAACGACTGACTTTGTTCAGATATCGAGATACCTGTACGGTGATTGTAGTTAGGCATCAAACACACGATGCAGCCGGAAGTGTCACCCACCCTGCGTGTTTGAATGATGTCTGAGGCATCAGGGTAGTAAAATATTTCGAGCAAGATTTCTGGTAGAAGCTAATCATGATGCGCTGACATGGCTCGAGATAGATTACTCGTAGGTCGGGAGGTGTTTCGGCCTTTGATGCCAGCGGTTGTTCATTTGCATGGTCCTGAAAGGAAAAGCACAGGCAGGAATTCAAGTCTTGACATTCAATGACATGCGAAGTGCTGATATTGTTACCGCACAGTTCAATCTACTTGTTGAACATACTATCTTGTACCTGTACGTCGTAGTCACCCCAACTGAGCTTGGTCCAATTCTTTCGTGCCCGCTCTTCTCAGTGTTTCCACCGTTGGCCACGGTTGGCTTCCACCATCACCGTGCGCGTGCTTGCGTCATTCCTCCACTCCTCATATGGTGTGCTTCGCCTTAGCCAGCGTACTCCTGCGTCGTTGATGACGTTCCAGTAGCCAGGTGCTTTTCTTGCCCGAGTCGCAGGCCGGACGATTGGCATGTGGAAGAGTACCCCGGGATTTGGCTGGATGTGCCTCCGGTCTGCGATGTACCGAGATTTTGGACAGTATTGAGTGACAGCAAGATGCATGTCGTCATTCTGGTTTGCCGCATTTGTGTAATACTTGAACCATGCACTGACGAGTCTGCGAGACGCAAGTATAACGTTGATTTGGACGGTCATTCCTACGGAAGTAAGTACTAGTTTAATGTTCGGGGTATGATCTACACGCTACACCAGAGGAATCACGACACGAATAACAAAGAAACAATCATCACTCCCATTACCACCACAGCCATCCTACAGCCATTCTCGAGTGTCCTCTGTGCCCCGTTCGCACTCGATGCATTCGGATTATTTGATGAACTAGAACGTCACGCATGGTACATAAGACATGTCAGCACAAGTCCCGACTACATTGATCGTGCAAATACACTCACAAAGAGGCAGACAACAAGAAAGCAGCAGAACCAGCAGCGTCCAACGTGAACCCCGTAGAAGTCATCAGGCTCCCACTCGAGAACACTAATGTGGCACCTGCGCCGCTGACACTCGCGTCAGCCCAGTTGACAGATTGCGAAACGTAATACGTGTTCGTGGCCATGACGAGTGTCCCGTTCGAGATACGCCACACGGCAACATCGGCACCGCCGACCATGTAATTCTCCCGTACGGCCGTTGGGCTGAATAGGAACGGCGTGATCCTGGGGAGGGCGAGCGCCAGCGCGGACGCATTGCCTTTGATATCCACTGGCGTGGGGTCCGACCACGAGATCGCGCCAAGCGAGCCATGGTGGATCCCCAAGAGGGTAATCACAACCCATTCTTGGCCTGATGGTGCACGCAGCCAGTAACGACTGCAGAACGTGGGCTTGAGCGCGTGGTCAGAGTGGTGTGCGAGAGGGGGACACTTACTCGCCGGCACCACCGAATGCCTGGGGGACGCTCCACACCGTCTTGGTGCGTTCCCATCCGACGACTTGCATCCGGTTCAGGAAACTTGACACGCGGTCGCTGACGTCAGTGAAGGAGCCAATCCCACTGTTTGCAGGGACTGGTATAGAGGACGCATTGGCCGGGGGAACAGCATCGTTGAGACCCGCTGGGATAGGCGAACAATTGTCGCAGCCACAATCGCCATAGGTTGTTGTGCAGGGCGTGTTGAACATAAGGGAGGTGTTCACGTTGGCGCCGATGATGTATACGTCCTGCATGACGATGTCAGCTCCAGCAGCATACGACGTAAAGTAGTAGTCCTGGCAGTTGAGTACGAGGGAAACAGGGTGGTAGCCGTCGAGGCTGTATATGAGATCGTATGCAATGGACGTAGCATTGAGCGGATCGGATGACCCATCGGGCTCATCGCCAGTGTACCATACCAAAAGGTTGGGCCAGTTCTTGAACGAGTTCACATTTGCGGTGACGTTGGCCGCATCTTGGTAATCATAGCGCATGTCGTACATAAAGTACAGACCGTTTTGTTGCATTCGACTGAACACATCATTAATGCTCATCTGGTTCGGGGTAGATTCGAATATTGGATGTATCTGATAAATTTGTGAGCGAGGAACACACGAGACGAGATGCAATACACACAACCGTGAACCTTGGGGGGGGATGAGAACACTCTGAAGGGGGAAAGGGGGCATACTCACCCTTGCATTGCCAACTCATCGATCAGAGTAAGATTGGCAGCCAAGTATTGAAACTCGGTATAAAAGCCAATCGGGAATACAGTCTGATAACCGCCCTGTCCATTCGCAGGCTTTGCCAACAGTGCGCCGGTCCTGAGGTCCATTTTCGTGACAGAGCTATTGGTCGGATCGGGCAAGAAATACAACGCAGAACTAGTAGTGAATAGTTGCGAGCTGGAGGATGAACTGCTTGAGTAAGTTGCCCGACAGGAGAGGTTGTATGGGGTGGATTGAGGTGTCAGATCCCCCAGACTGAACGGCATCTCATAGGCTGTCGCATTCAAGGGAACAGTGCCATTTGCAAGCAGCTTTCCACCAGCACTGACAGTCACACTGAGCTTTCCGTTGTTGGAAAGGGAACCCGAAGGGAGGCTGAGGGCCTCGGCGCCTTGAATACTAGAGTAAACCACAGGCGAGTCGATTAAAATGGCCGCAGATGAACCTGCGTCTTCAGCCAGGTAGGGCCTTATGGCAGGAGCACATTTCAAAGCCAAGAGAGGGCTTTGAGATGAAGAAGGGGCGGAGAACGCTCCCCCAGGGGGTGGTGCATTGGCTTGAGGCATCCGACTCGGGTCGTAATATTTGCCACACCTAAAACACATGCCATAAGCATTGATTTGGGCATAGCACAACGACCCACCATGTCTGAGCCCGACCTGCAGTGATGAGGAGACATGCGCAGAGGAGTGCGAAGAGAGACAAGGAATGCATCGCCGAGGTTAGATCTCGGCAATTGGAAGCCTATCAGTAATACAGGGCTTAAGAATGCATCATTGAGAAAGAATAGCATAATGAGCACACCGGAGAGGAATAGAAATTTTCTAGATTTGCGCACTGAAAGATGTGAAAGGTTGTAAGCAATGGTCCACAGTTAACACAGAAGGTGCGTCAACGACCCGTGGCGCATGAGGCCATGCTTCTCCGGAGAGCTGCAACCGCAGCCTCGTGCCACTTCAGATGAAAAGAAAGATATTTCACCTGGTATAGGGGCCCCTGACACCTCAAACTGATAATGGTACGAAGAGAGTGTCCTTGAAAAGAAATGCATTCTGGTGACCAAGACAAGCATTGGATTTGACCTACTTTGTTCGGAAACCGACTTAAAAGCACACCCACAAACCTAAAGAGAGAGACGGGTAAAGGAGCGTTGGGATTCTGAGTTGACGAATTAGAGGTTGGGCAATTGAGTACCCGAAGTTGCTGGCAGCGGCCACATGTCTATTTACATTTATTTGACTTGGGTCGCTCATTACATTTTGAATATGACCGTACTTAGATCAGTTGAAGTCAGTCAACGACGACCAACATGGGCTCCGTGCTCGAACCAAAAAGCGTGTGCGAAAAAAACTTCAAGCATTCTATCAAATTAAATCCATCTGCCAATTGGATCGGTGACACTGGTTTTGTTTCTCGCCAACGAGTAGTGTGCAATTCGGAAGACGTCAGTCGGTCTCGTACAGGGATGTTGACCATGGGTTGGCTCGAAAGTGAGCGCCACGAAAACAGTTTCTGTGCTCTAGCTGACTTTTTGCATTCTAGCGACATGTGGGGTGTATGATTGGCTCTCAGTTGAGAATGGCTGATCCTTCAAGGACGCTGTTGCAGGTTTCACAATACATACATAGATTCGCGAAACTTGATTGCCCACACGCTGTCACCAAGGGAGCAGAGGCGCGTTCTAAAGCATCTTGTCAGGACTTTCTTTTAAGAGTTTGGCAAAATGCCTACGGTCTACCAGCGATCAGTCTCATTTCTAGCACGTCGAAAACGTGCGGGCTACGTGCCGGAGTCTTGAATGAGCAATACCAGCTATATCTTTCATTGGTATGTTTTATCTCCTTTGATATTGTCCTCGAAAGCCACTCCGAGAACCTGCCCATTGAGCAACTTTGACAATTTCTGCAGAGCTCGTTTTGAGCACATTGCATCAAAGTATCGACCTCATCGACCAGACTGTTATAGACTCACAAACTTTTTCCTGGTAATCCTGGGCAATGGCTGCCATCCACAAGCAAAAATCGCAACAACTACTACTGCGCTGGTGTAGATGCTTACTGCACCATGTTTAGTACCCGGAGACAGCACG
>JBBPNZ010000926.1:0-12525 GCA_038091195.1 Phylloporus rhodoxanthus
GTAATAGACTTTTGAGGGTGTTAACATACCGATTTTCACAAGATTCACTCTACCTCTAACCTCCTCACCACCTCCCAAATAAAGTCGGAGATACTCGACCTCTTGGCTAGAAAGCGAGACTTGGTTTTGCAGATGGTAAACCTTGAAACTCGATATGACTTGCTACGCTCATTGTTACGAGAAGATGAGGGTGATAATGAAGCTGATGCATTTTGTCGAGCGAATTATGGCTTTGGTGACCTGCCAGGTGCCGATGGTGAACTAGCCCTGAGCCTCATGGATCTCACTTTCAGGCCCTTTACTTTCCCTGGCCTGGATAATGTGGACCATTACCAGAACAATCATGCAGATTGTGTGAGTCTTGATATGGTTTGCAAGCGTGTCTATGCTGACACTGCGTTCAGTCATAGAGGAGAGTCCCAACTATCTCTTTCACGATACTATCACAACTATGTACAAGTGGACTCCGCTTCTTCCACTTGCAGCCAGTTTATTAAGTGTTTCCCCACTTTTTGGTGATATTATCGACTTGTACCAAACGAACATTGTTGTGCTATGAATCCAGTATTTTTATGTATCAATCCACATGCGTGCAAAATGATGCCTGTCCTCTGCTGGGTATCTTCATCTGTTCCGGGCATAGGGAACTCGCGCTGTGGAACACGTTTTTACAGGATCTGGAGACATCCAAATTCTTGCTTGGACCGGGACTGCAAATGACTACAACAATTGCCTGCCGATAAACACAGGCCACGCGTGCTTCTACACGTTGTGCAATATACATACTAGGTCCGTCGAGATTGGAACAGCGCGATAAGGGAGGTTGGACGCGGCACAGTACGAGTAGGGAGAGGTAAGGGGCATGATAGGCAGCGCTTGGAGACAGTGACCGAGGGTGCCACCGCGCTCTGCAGATCTGAGGTGTCGATTTCAACTGTACATTCACGTCGTCTCACCGACGTGTTGTGCCACGGCCTTGGTTGAATGAGTGTCATGATACGTGGGATCACCAAGTTCTACAGTTCGCATCATGCATCTCATCGTGGGCGTATTATTCCGATGCGGACCGCAACCCAGGGTTTGTGCACGCATGGATGGAGTGCTTTGATGCCATCAGTCTATGCATGATCTGCAAGGCCAGAACAAGAACGCGCCAATGCGGATGAGTGCCTTGAGAAGCTGGCGGGAAGGGATGACCAAAAGGTGTAAGTCCTATTCCCTGGAGGAAGTGTATATGTTCTTTTCCTTCTCTATCCTTCTTTTCTGGGCATATGGCGACACTGCAGTTGATGTTTGTATCAACACATATGCGATGTACGTCACGCGAGCGGACGTTGGATTCGTGTGGGACGTGATCGCCTCTGTCATTGACCTAACGTGATCCCAGGATACGAAAAGGGCATCGCGTTCATCTTGGCTGCCGTAGTTCGTCTCGCGTTTTGGACGCGGGCCGCTGCACTGCCCGATGCGAAGGAACAGACCCCCGTGTGCGAGCAGGTTGTAGTTCACCGAGTATCGCTGATCGCGAGTGAGCGAGAGGACGCACGGTGTATATGGAGTCAGTGGTCCACACGCCATCTGGCTGCCAGGCTAACGAACGCCGTGCACGGGGAGAATGTAAAAGGAGACTAATAACGCCTGATATCATGTTCTCAAGAGCGTCCCAAGAGCGCGGTTCGGCCGACTCCGAAGAGTTTGTTGTGCCCCAGATTCATTCGCAGCACGGTTACCGTGTGCATCGCATTCTATGATATCCTTTGGCCACGACTGACCCTCAAGAGTGTGATTCAAATGTTCATGCACTGACATGGTGGGACTCCACATTACAGATGCCCGTCCTGCAAGGACGCCAGCTGGCGAATAAAGTCGATCAGGTCAGATTGGAGGCGGCGGGCGTCTCGCGATGCGTACAAAGTGATGCCGCGATGCTGTGGTCGTACGTGATCTTGTGATGCACTCATAATACGATGCCCGTCGGCGCCGTCTACTGTTTGATCGGGGGCATCACACCGAGCCTCACGAGTTCGACGCGTCGCAACCCTGTCTCGACATGCGTGGCTTCTCCGATGGAAATTTGTCTAGCTCAAAGTTTCGTCCTTGTTAGGGTTTGTTCTATCGCTACAGGTTTCCAGCAGTATGTCAGTCGAGAAGGAAGTCGATCCAAGGGTGAACGAGACATAGAGAATCCAGCAGCGTGAGATTTTGCCTAGTGCCCAGATCGCTCTATGAAAGAATATCAATGGAAACATATCAGTACCCTCACCACAAATCTCTGGATCTGACATCTTCAACAGCATCATCTCAAATGCAGCTGTAGCATCGGAATCATGTCCTGCACCATGTGCAGCTTCATGCTTCCTCTTGTAGTCCAGTGGCGAGGATGGATCAAGCTTGATTACCCGAGTCCCATTAGCATACATGAACCTAAGGGAATTGAAAATGAAGTACTTTGTTTGCATCAATCAAGGCATTCTTCCACAAACCCTTTCTCGCAGGTGACTTGCTTCGCTCGATCAGCAGTTCTTGAAAAGCAGGAGGATTTAGCAATAGTGCAGCTATAGTGAGATGGCCCGGTTATTGCCTAGCATTCATGGCGCCGTCCCTGGGATCTTCTAGTTTGCTGCGGCAACGAGATTTAAAGTCTGATAGAGGATGGTCACGTCAGTGATGCTGTGGTTGGGAGGGTAGGTACCTTCCTGATGGATTCAGTCATGTTGATCCCTTCACCCATCATGTACAATATAGACTCGCCATCCTCCTTCGTGCAAACAGCTGCAAAGAGGGCCTCACAAAGGCAATGTTAGATTATAATTGTAAGATCGAAAGTCAGGGATATACCAATAAGACTATGAGCGGTGGTTGACGAGTGCAGTAACGCAGTTTGATTCGCGCATCTAAATCACACTCTCTAGTTGCAGTTCTCCAGATGCTTGTTCCCAAGGAGAAGGTGCATATACGCCTATTGGAAACATCAGTAGCGACGAATATAAGACGTGCCTGGACTACATATGGCGCTGGGTCCGCCCATGCATCAGCACTGTCAGTAATGAGGTCATCGATGCGTGATATCGCTCATGGCCATGGAGAGGACAACAGCCTGAAATTGATGATGTTGAAAGAGGACCAAGGTTGGGTGGAACCACGTATTTTGATAAGGAAGAGAAAATGCTCTGAATGAAAATGCCGAAACGCAATGTTGCACACCTGAAATCCCCTGTCCTTCTCCCCCTTGCCAATGAGGGCCACACACTTTGCAATGTAGCCAACTAGAGATCGCTGAATTTTGATAGACTGGGGTGGGGTGTCAACGCTTCGGCGTCCGTGTCCGTGAAAGTGAAATAACATGCACCGACGAGCGCCGGGGTGCAGCGCGCTCCGCGTGAAGCTCATTCGACCGCGATCTCAGTCGTGAAATACCCATCTGCATCGCATAACCTGGGTGTCGTGTCCTTCACCAGCATCCGGTCAAAACGAGATGAAAAAGTCCCGTATTCCCTGCGGAAGCGAGCACCGCTGATTTGATCTCTGGCAGAGAAAAAGCCAAGTGGGCAACAGTCGCATCCGCAAGAGTAACACGATCCTCACCAGCGACCCAGCCTCGACAGCCAAAAGTTGGGCACCCTTCCATACACGACGATCCACAGGCCTGGAGTTGGCCAAGCTCCTCGTCCGACCGCCGGTTTGGTCTCTGGTGGATCGTCGAGGCCACGTGGACCCATGAAACAAGCAGTCCTGTACCGCGACGCCATGCATGTCCGCGTATAGGCTACCCACACAAAGGACGCGTGTCTAAAGAGGCTCGGCACGGCTTGTAAGGCGAATGCTTGAGGATACTTTTCAGTGCCGTGAGCGTGCCAGAATATTGGCTATAACATGTTGGTTTGAACGCGTACATACCTCGGCCCGCTGCATCGTTCGTCGATGACGGGATATTTTGTCACGTGGTGTCCAACCTTTTTTGTTGTCAACAAGCATGTCGAGCGACAAGTCAGACTGACCTCCGATGCAGAATACAAGGAAGCGTTCGCGCTTTTCGACAAAAGAGACACCGGCGCCGTCCCGAAGGAAACCCTGGGCGATCTTCTCCGCGCGCTCGGCCAGAACCCAGCGCAGGCGGAGGTGGCAGACATGATGCTGAGACATCGTTGCGTCTGCTCCGCGCGACGTCGACTACAAGAGGTTTCTGACCATCCTCAATTGACCCGATGGGTTCAAGCCCGCTGGGACGCCAGGTACGGGATGTCGCGGCCACGATTGGTGCGATCACTCATCCGGGGGATTCCAGGTCTTCGCAAGGAGGGAAACGGTTTCATTGGCGCTGGGGAGCTCAGATATGTGCTCACGCAGCTCGGGGAGAAGATGACGGACGAGGTGGCGGGTGACTCACTGGTAAAGGGTGTACAGGTATGCCGTGACGTTATTTCATGGGTCTGCGCTGAGAGTGCGTTGCAGTGACGGCAATGTCAGCTATGAGTCGTTTGTCCGCACGACCTTATGCAACTGCATCTCGCTTGTCCCGCTCATCTGTTATATTATAAGTTATAATCATAGTACCGTTGTGCGTGTCGTTGGCATCGCGCTACATCGCTATTATTCAAACTATATCCAGTCTCCAGTAGGACAGTATCCCAAATGGAGATTGGACGCTCGAACATGCCAAGCTGTGCGCACGTTTATGCCTTACTGTAAGGCTTCACCGCATGTCGTATTGCGCAGCACCCCAGCGCAACCACTATCTTAAATCATGTGGCATTGGTACAAGGCACTCACTGGTCGAGGTGAGACATATATTGATGAGCAGACGCCCCAACATTCACGCTCCAAATGATAACATAGTGCAAATTGCTTATTTGCTTCAGCGTGCAATGGATCTTTCCTCTCGGTATGAGCAGCTCGGGGGGTATGATGACCTGAACAAGGCCATTGTTTTCGGCCGGGAAGCACTCTCACTTTGCCCAGCTGGACACCCCGACCGTTCATTGTCTTTGAACAATCTTGCAGAGCACATCTCCTCTCGGTACGAGCAGCTCGGGGGAATTGATGACCTCAACGAGGCAATTGTTCTCGACCGCGAAGCACTCTCACTTCGCCCGCCTGGACACCCCGATCGCTCAATATCTTTGAACAATCTTGCACTTCATCTCTCCTTTCAGTACACACGGCTCGGGGGGGTCGATGGCCTGAACGAGGCCATTGTTCTAGACCGGGAAGCACTCTCACTTCGCCCACCTGGACACCCTTATCGCTCATCGTCTTTGAACAATCTTGCAGGTAATCTCTCCTCTCGCTACGGGCAACTCGGGGGGATTGATGACCTGAATGAGGCCATTGTTCTTGCTCTGGAAGCACTCCCACTTCTTCCTCCCGGGCACCCTCGTCGCTCAATATCTTTGAAAAATCTTGCAGGTCATCTCTCCTCTCGGTACGAGCAGCTTGGGGGGATTGATGACTTGAATGAGGCCATTGTTCTAGCCCGGGAAGCAATCTCACTTCTCCCACCTGGACACCCTCATCGCTCAGTGTCTTTGAACAGTCTTGCAGAGAATCTCTCCTCTCGGTACCAGCAGCTCGGGGGGATCGATGACCTGCATGAGGCCATTGGTCTAGACCGGGAAGCACTCTCACTTCGCCCGCCTGGACATCCCGATCGCTCAATATCTTTGAACAATCTTGCACTTCATCTCTCCTTTCAGTACACACAGCTCGGGGAGGTCGATGGCCTGAACGAGGCCATTGTTCTAGACCGGGAAGCACTCTCACTTCGCCCTCCTGGACACCCTTATCGCTCAATGTCTTTGAACAATCTTGCAGGTCATCTCTCCTCTCAGTACGAGCTGCTTGGGGGAATTGATAAGCTTAATGAGGCCATTGTTCTAGACCGGGAAGCGCTTTCACTTTGCCCATTTGGACACCCTTATCGCTCATTGTCTTTGGACAATCTTGCACTTCATCTCTCCTCTCGCTACGAGCAGCTTAGGGAAATTGGTGATCGCAATGCGGCCGCTCAGGACAAACAAGAACTGTTCAGCCTTTATACTGAACTGGAACGTGTGTCCCAAACGGTTTCTTCAGCTGATTTGTCTGCTTCCAAAACGTGGATCAACGCAGCCGAGAAATTCTACCACCCCACCATCCTTCTTGCATATGAAACAGCTCTTCGCCTACTTGTTCAACATTTAACTGCTCTACCATTATTACCTCATCACCATGGTCTCATCAAGTCCCTTTCATCATCGCTCGCAGTAGATGCATTCTCAGCTTGTCTTCGCAGCCAGTCTCCTACTACTAAGGCAGTAGAGCTTCTTGAGCAGGGCCGCGCTGTTTTCTGGAGCCAACTCGCTCGCCTGCGTTCTTCACTCGACAACGTCGTCAAATCGAGGCCACAAGGCAAGGTGTTGGCGGATGAATTCACGCGTCTAACCTTGCTCATTCGAAACACCCTCATTTCACCTAATCCAGGCCAACACGATCGTGTCTGCCGTCTAAACCTGGAGCTGCAAAAAGTCGTGTCTAAGATTCACGCAATGCCTGGTTTCACTCGATTCCTTCTTCCCTCGTCGTTCTCCGATCTCCGAAGGGCAGCCAGGGATGGTCCTGTCATCATCATGAATGCTAGCAAGTACAGCTGTGATGCGCTCATTGTATTTGCCAACAAGGGTCCCGTTCACATTCCGCTCCCCGTTACAAAAGAAGGCGTCCAAGAATTGACATTGCGCCTCCGTACCTTGACAAGAGGTGCAAAGAGGATGGATACGAAGGACATGGAAAAGGAATTCAAGATTTTCTTGCGTGAACTGTGGGACAAGCTAGTTTCGCACATCGTCAATGTCTTGCAAACCACATGTGATCGCAATTCACGTATCTGGTGGTGCCCTACAGCCGAGTTCTCTCTTTTGCCACTCCATGCCGCCGCTCCATACAGACAGGGCCAAAAGGGCGTCTCGGATCTCTACGTTTCATCCTATACCACTACCCTGACTGCCCTCATTCGTGCAAGACGACGTAGCTTATTCAACTCTGTCCGTGACAAGAAACGTTTCATCGTCATCGGTCAAGCGGTAGCCAAGGATGCAAGCCAACTTTTTCATGTGGGTACCGAGCTGGACAGCATTGCTCAGCTCGTTGACGGTCGCGCAACGTTCACGCGCATTGAAGGAGAGGACGCTTGCATTTCTCATGTCACTGATGAGCTGGGAAAGAATGAATGGGTACACTTTGCTTGTCATGGCATTCCATCTCAGGAGCAGCCATTCGAGTCTGCATTCGCTCTCCACGACGGACGGTTCACGATCCAGCATATCACACAGTGCAATTTGCAGAATCCTGAATTTGCTTACCTGTCCGCTTGCCATACGACCGTTGGAGACAAAGGGAGTCCGGACGAGGTGATCCATCTCGCTGCTGCGATGCAATTTGCTGGTTTTCGTTCTGTCATTGGGACGATGTGGGCAGTGGATGATTCTCAGACGAACAAAGTCATATCTTCATTTTACAAGCTGATGATCGACGATTCGGGTCATCTGGATTATACCCGTGCAGCGCGGGCGTTGCGGATGACGATGAAGAAGGTGGATATCCCAATGGATCAGCGCATTCTTTATATACATCTTGGTGCCTGAACTTTATATCCTCGAGGTGCGTATTTTGCGGCACGATCGGAGCAATCGCTCACACTCGATACATAGGAGTTCATCGGGTATTCGACAAGGAGGGAAATGGCTTCATTGGAGTTGGCGAGCTCCGATATGTGCTCACTCAGCTAGGGTAGAAGATGACGGACGAGGAGGTGAATTGCTCAATGATCATTGTTCCTACTATCCTTTCTACTATGACATGGTCTCTTGGACGTATATATATTGCTGCTTGGCATATCTGCTCGGATCGTAGCCGTCTTGAGTCGTATCAGACACTGCCAACCACCAGACATGCGAATTCCAGAGCAAACTCTGAAACAATGCGGTCCACGACTTGCACGAATCGAGATGATGGACAATACCAGTTAATCTGAATCTCGCGAACCGTGTTTTGAGCCAAAGAACATCACCACTACTGAGAAGAGAACATGCATGGCTTCTTTTACGAGTCCTCGAGTTTTCTTAATCGTAATTATGGGAAGGATCAGCCCGCTCGATGATTGTCACGTGGTATCCGACTTTCCTTGTTGTCAACAAGCACATGTCAAGCGATGGCAAGTCAGACCGCACAGACTGACCTCCGATGCCAGAATACAAGGAAGCGTTCGCGCTTTTCGACAAAAGAGACACCGGCGCCGTCCCGAAGGAGACCCTGGGCGATCTCCTCCGCGCGCTCGGCCCGAACCCGGCGCAGGCGGAGGTAGCAGACATCGTTGCGGCGACGTCGACTACAAGATGTTTCTGACCATCCTCTATTGACTCGATGAGTTCAAGCCCGCTGGGAGGCCAGGCGCGGAATGCCGCGGCCACGATCGGTGCGATCGCTCAGTCACTACAGAAGAGTTCATCCGGGGATTCCAGGTCTTTCGAAAGGAGGGAATTGGCGCTGGGGGAGCTCAGATATGTGCTCACGCAGCTCGGGGAGAGGATGACAGACGAGGTGGCGGGTGACTCACTGGTAAAGGGTGCACAGGTTGTCAGGTATGCCGTGACGTTGTTTCATGGGTCTGCGCTGAGAGTGCCGTTGCAGTGACGGCAATGTCAGCTATGAGTCGTTTGTCCGCACGATCCTATGTCAATAAATTGCATCTCGCCTATCCCGCTCATTATAAGTTATAATCACCGTTGTGCGTGTCGTTGGCATCGCGCTACATCTATTGAAGCTATATCCAGTCTCCAGTAGGACAGGATCCCAAGGAAATTGGACGCCAAGCTGTGTGCACAGCGCCTATGCCTTCAAGATTTCACCGCATCGTTGTATTGCGCAGCGCCTCAGCGTAACCACCATCTTACCGGGAGCCATCAGGTGAAAACTTGACCATGTGGAAGTCGCCGCGCTGGTACCACAGCCGTTTGTTATCCGAGAGTGACCAGACATCGACAGCCTTGGACGCAACAATTTTCGTCCCGTCCGACGAAATGTCCACCGAGTTCACGCCTGTCTTGCATGTGAACGATGTCACTTTTTGACGAGTTTCCGCATCCCAGATGACCACTTGGCCACTTTCCGTTCCGGCCACAACCAACTTTCCATTTTGTGAGGCAGCTATGCAATGAACAAGACTCCCCGAATCCCCTGGTGTCCCTGCCTCTTTCCCATTCCATTCGCCAACGTCGAATCTTTCCATCGTTATCACCGCTCAGAAATTGCTGTCCGTCGGGACCGAGCACGACAGACAATATCCTAGTTTGAACGACAATTTTGATTGACTTCCGCTGGATGATGCGAGTCCCATCTAAACTGCCTGTCACAATTACTCCTTGGTTAGCTCCGCTTTCTCACCTTGGATTCCTGTTGCTTCCCTCCGCTGATTATTACTCGAAGACGGTCGAGCCGAGCCTTTGCTTCTCGTCAGTCTTACCCTTGTGATCGCCTCTCTTCCTACCTCAATTCCTGTCGCTTTGCTTTGCTCACTGTTACTTGGAGATGGTCTGATTGAGTCTTTGTTGTTCGTCAGTATTTCCCCTCTCATCGACCAACATACTTACTATCCCAGCCCCACAGGAACCCTCTGTGAAACATAGTTGCTTAGGCGGTAAAAAGAAGAACAGGGGACTGGTGGCTTACCTGGCGGATGCGCCACCTTTCCCCGGGTCTGACTTCGGCGGACGCCGGTTCAACGGCCTAGTTCGAGGTCGCAGGTTCGAATCATGCAAAAACCACTGGGAGGTTTTAGTGGGTAGTGGTCCCACAGTATGTATCCACATATTGCGTTATCGGTCCACCACGTTCACACAATCACCTCGTGTTCTGTGCGCGGACCCTTGTCGTTCCATCTGAGAGGGGCAGGGACGAGTAGCATCTACCAATGAGTCCCAAAATTCGACCATGACGTATGGCAAACATTCCCTTTACTTGGCTCACATTTACCGATGTCTGCCATACTTTCCTTCAGCCCCCTGAGCACTTCTGCTGTATAATATGCTTTAGTACGTCCGTTGCCTAGTTCATTATCAGCACTCACTATCCAGAATCTCGTCATGACCCTCAGACCCCGCAGCACGCATTCTTAACAACCTTTAGCGCTCAAACGCGTGTCAATCCACACGCGTGCAAGACATTGCCTATTCTCTGTTGGGTATCCTGTTCCGGCCATAAGGAACTCGCACTGTGGAACACATTTTTACAGGATCTGGAGACATCAAAATTATTGCTTGAACCGGGGCTGCAAACGACTACAATTGCCTGCCGATGAACACAGCCCGCGCGTGCTTCCACACGTTGTGCAATATAATAGGTCCGTCGAGATTGTGACGGCGCGATAAGGGAGGTTGGACGCGCCACAGTACGCGTAGGGACAGGTAAGGGGTATGATAGGCAACGGTTTTGGTCACACTTGGAGACAGTGACCGAGAGCGCCGTGACCGCGCTCTGAGGTGTTGGTTTCAACTGTACATTCGTCGTCTCGCCGACGTGTTGTGCCACAGCCTTGGTTGAATGAGTGTCATGATACGTGGGACCACCAAGTTCTACAGTTCGCATCCTGCATCTCATTGCGGGCGCATTGCTCCGATGCGGACCGCAACCCAGGGTTTGTGCAGGCATGGATGGAGTGCTTTGATGCCATCAGTCCATGGATGATCTGACCACATGCAAGGCCGGATCAAGAACGCGCCAATGCGGATGAGTGCCCTTTGCCTTCTTCTTTTGTTGGGCGACAATGACATATGGCGACATTGCAGTTGATGTTTGTGTCAACAAATATATGATGCACGTCATACGCCAGATTCTTCTCAGACGTTTTCACCTCTGTCACTGACCCAATGGATCTCAGGATACGAAAATTTGGGCATATCACGTTCATCTTGATGTGTCATAGTTCGTCTCACGTTTTGGATGCCCTTCACATCACGCAGTACAGCGGCCCGCGGTCCCCTGTGTGCGAGCAGGTTCTACTTCACCAAGTATCGCTGATTGCGAGTGAAGATTAGGACGCACGATCTATACGAGTCAGTGCTCCACACGAACAGCCATCTGGCAGCCAGGATAACAAACGGCGTGCACGGGAAGAATGTAAATGGGAATCCCGCCTGACATCACGTTTTCAAGAGTCCCCATTAGAGCGCGGTTCGGCTGGCTCCAAAGCGTTTGTTGTGCCCCAGATTCATTCCTACTCGATCCATTCTCAGCACGGTTACCGTGTGCATCGCATTCACGACTGATGCTACATCTAGCACGCTGTCCGCCGACAACAGAGGGTAGTACTAATTTCCCACTTCGCTATGATATCCTTTGGCCATGACTGGCCCTTCAAGAGTGTGATTCAAATGCTGACATGGTGGGGCTCCAGCTGGCGAATAAAGTCGATCAGGTCTAATTGGAGGCGGGCGTCTCGCGATGCATACGGTCCCAAGTGCTGCCGCGATGCTGTGGTCGTGATCTTGTGATGCACTCCTAATATGATGCCCGTCTACTGTTTGATCAGGGGCATCACACCGAGCCTCGCGCGTCCGACGCGTCGCAACCCTGTCTCGACACTCTCCAAATGATCGCGTACTGGTGGTAGGTACTCGATAGGTTGTGGCCGCGTCCTTCGGCGTATTTGCCGATGCAGAGCCCATATCTTGCCGAAGGGATCATCTTACTACCGACCAGCCCTGGCAGTGCCAGTGTTTGAAGTCTGGGAAAGCCACAAATCCACAAGTGGCATGGTATCGCCAGGCATTCAACACACGGTGTGGCACTTCTTGTGATTGGCCGCTGATGAACCTCATAGATATTGTGTTGAAGAGTAATAACATCAATGAAGAGGAGTTAGAGTTGGTCGAGTTGGATGCCGAAGGTGAAGCTGATGACGGGATGTTATCGACGATCCGATGCTTTTACGGTAAGTAGATGAAAATACTCTCGCTTGTTATTACCAAGTGCCACATTGTGTGTTGAATGCTGGCGATACCATCCACTTGTGGATTTGTGGCTTTCCACTGGCGTGCCAGTGGCACTTCAAACACTGAGTGCCAGGGCTGGTCGATCACCTAAGATGATCCCTTCGGCAAGATATGGGCTCTCATCGACAAATACGCCCAAGGACGAACACTGCCTGGCACTATAGCTGAGTCACACGTCTGATACTTGGACCGGGAGGTAAAGTTGAAACCATGACTCGACCGACGGTGATAAAAAGCAGGGCCGGACTGATAGGCCTAGTAACCACCCCACATGACCAACACACCGACCAGGCGTGCGGACACTCCGTGCAAGATACGGGCAGGCGACGACGAACAAGACGCTCCCGCACGGCTTGATGTGCGTGCATAAGAGTACTTTCCATCTTGGCACCCCATACATAATTTGCATCAGATGACCAAGCTGAGGGTTCGACTGACCGATACGCCTAAGCCCCTGCCAGATTTCACGAAGTTCGAGTTTGGCGCGGTGCGTGTCCTCCCC
>JBBPNZ010000927.1:0-12522 GCA_038091195.1 Phylloporus rhodoxanthus
CCCCAACAGTGCTTTGGGTGGGCACTGACAGTCGAGTTCCAGCTTAAACAGACGAGGCAGATCCAGCAGGGGAAGCAATTTACTCCACATACCACTAGTGAGCCTAACATTTTGAAGAGAAAGCCAACGGAGGGGTGAGTGACAAAGCACTGTCATCGAGAAGGGGGCAATCTCAGGGGAAAAGGTGAGGGGGGTATCGGCGCTGAACGCATCCAAGTGGCTCAGGTGAGTGTGGCCGACAGTCTTCGGGAGTGTGTGCATCATGGAAGGGGGAGTGGCGGAGAAGTGGGATAGCGAGATTTGGCTGCAGCCTGATGCCATCAAGCTCTCCATGACCCAAGCAATCAATGTTCTCGAGAGCGCATCTCCATCGCAGTTTAAGAAAAAGGAGGTATGATTGACAACTCCAGGTGTTCGCAGAAAGATATTCAGCGCACAGAGTTCATAGTCCTGAGTGATCCTGAAGAATATATTTCTTGGTGCAACATACGAGCTCAGTCGCCTCCATACTAGAAGCGCCCGGTAATGTTGGGAGGCCACCGATAACCATCCGCTGGGCCGCAGTCCTGCAGCAGGAAGGATGAGCTGACCCGAGATTCCCTGAAAAGAACAGAAACTGTGCTGCATGTCGAGAGATCATCCACCCCAAGGTAAGCCAGGATGTGCTGAATTAATTCGTTCGGCAGCACAAGAATTGATGTTGGGATCTAAAAACTTGTTGAATACATACGTTCATAGATAAAAGAAACATTGTGATCCGTACCCTCATGTCAATCGAAAAATTTCGAGTTTGAAAAAGAAAGCTGGAGGACGACAGGCCACACAGAGGATGACTGGCTTTGGAGAGGGGGCGATCGGCGTGATAGCGTTTTGACAGGCCGGGGTTATTGACACTGTCATCCTCCCACTTCCGTTTCAACTGGGTGATAGATGCAGACAGATGGGACGAACGGGTGGGTACAACTTCAGGGGATGAGTAATGGGCGCGAATGCGTTTTGACAGACCAGAATCTATGCCATCATCGTCCAACTTCTGCTTCAACCAAGGCTGGGAGATAGACACAGACAGACGGGTGGGAATGACTTCACAGGGTGAGTTATCGGTGCGCAGGCGTTTCGACAACGAGCGATCAAGTCCGTCATTTTCACGATGCCGCTTGGAGGAGACTTTGAGGGGTGGAAGGGGCAGTTGGTCGCATAGGCGTTGCGATGAACAAATTTCAAGGCTGCCGACTTCTTGCTTTTGCTCAACGGCAACAGAAACTGGGGAGCCGGTAAAAACTTTGACTGGCGGAGTAACTGCATTTGCAAGTATCTAAATATCATCGTTTCTCTGAAATCTTTTGATACTCTTACCTATAGGTTTGTCCTGCAAACAAGGTCCATCCGTGCACCGCACAGAGTAGCACAACAATGCCGTTACATGAGCTAAAGTCTGCTGAGATGCTTCAGATCACAAAAGGGGTGAGGTACACGTTACTTACTGCGACAAGTCGTGGAAAATAGAAGAGGCGGCTGAGTAGATTTCCCATTGGCGAGGTCAGGATGCGACGAACTGCATAAATACCTCAGCAGAAACATACGCCGAGATCCCCTAACAAAAGAGTTGCTGATGTTAGCCTTTTGTTAGTTTTTGTCTTCGAAAGTTGTCCCTGTTAGACCGATTAGCTTGCGCGATAAATCCATTAAGATACTACTTATTCTTCAAACTCAAGAGGATACATTGAAATGAAGGCGACAGTGTAAATTAGTCTTCTGTTGGTTTTTGTCTTTCGAAGATTTTTGTCCTGTTAGACCGATTAGCTTGCATGACAAAACTCAAGATACTACTTATTCTTCAAACTTAAGAGGGTACAATGAAGTGGCGTAGACAACGATGACAACGATGACAACGATGTAAAGAAGTACGTATACGACGTATTGTAATCGTCCATTGATTAATCTTTATGAGAGGGTACATCGAAACAATGTAGGCAACGATAGGAATGTGCGGAAAAGAGTAATTGTGGGAAATCTCCGGGTTTATAAAGTGAACCGAGTTGTACCTCACATGACATACATGCCGCGTGTCCCCGGACTGAGTTCAATTCACAATAACAATCCAGCCATCGTATTAGGTAAGACTTTTCTTTCTTCATCTGCAACTACCACATGTACCAATCAATGTAGACCATAGATGTAGCAATAGACAAGTGGGACCTGCGAGTTCTGCCCTTCTGGAACGCAAAACTTCCAGAATGTAGCAAGATTAATCTTAACACACATTCATTGTCATGTAGACGACGAACACAAAGGTCAACTTGTGCTCATTATCATCGGTATGAAGTTTACATTTTCCGTTATTATTCTCCCTAACGAAGTTGAAGGTCTGATCGGTATGAAGTTATTATTCTGCATAATGAAAGTTCAATCCCTTGATACCTTGTCGCAGTTGTCAGGGTACGTCGTCTACATTTCCAATTCTGTCCTACCTAATTGGTGTCGGGGGTAGATCCTGGTATCTTTGTCGTCGTTGTCTTTGGGGTTATTGTCTGGGTATGTCCTGCCCCTTGTTTTCCATAGTAGTCTACCTAAAACGGGTTCAAGGATCACTGTGTCGCTGCCTGCCTTGGAACATGTGGGATTCCACTTCCCGTACCCTGGATGTAAGCCTGGCTCGTTTTAAAGTGCGTTTGAAGTATGGTTGTAACACACATCAGTGTATAGACAATGCCCAGCCGTGATCGCCATTATTGTTGCCTCTGCCAGAGGTGTTGCGATCTAGATAGTGATGGGCATGCTCGCAATCCTGCAGGCAAACTTCAACCTGAACACTCCAGACATGTCCACCTACTGGGTTCTCAGTCCGTTGATGGAGTGGCTCCTACGAGCTGTAGTTCAGAGCATTCGACCTCCATGGTAAGTTTGTCTCTTAAGTTTGTCTCTTATCTTATTGATTGGTATCTGAATCCCAATAACTTAGGATGAGCTCTCCGCCGCCGTTTTTGCTGTAACCTTGAATGACAGCAGTCCTGATATTGACTTGCAACCTAGCAAGTTGTGGTCCTCACGACAAGAATTTCAAGCCGAGTGCAGAGATGACGGTAGATGTGTTCAACCATCTGATGTCGGTGACCTGGCCAATGCCATCAGTCGAATCTCTTTGGGAGACGGGTAAGCTTACCTTTGTACCTTGTTATGGGCCTTATGGCATTAACCTCTAATGAATGCGATTATTGTAGTCAATCTTTGGATCCCACAGACACATCTCCAGTGCCGCAACCATCTAATAATACCACTTCCCTCAATCCAGACAGGTGCACGAGCCCTCTTGATCCATTAACTGGAAGATTAATTATATCCAACAGTTCCTCCCGACAGGGGCAAGATCGTCGCACTGCGATTGCGCATCAAAGGTTGGATGACATTAAAGCTCGCCTCCAGCGTATTAGTCGACAATCTCTTGCGCCCCTGTCCCTCAGTTTACTTGAACATCTTCGTTCAGAGGTTTCTACAGTACAAACGGCCCTGGAGGATGTAAAACGACAAGCGCCTTCAGTGTTGGCACGCAAGGAACAGCTAGCGCGGTTGTGCAATTCTTTGTCCTCCTGCTTGGATGATGAACAATCAAGTCTATTACCCGTCAACAGTCCGATCTGATATGATACATGTAAATGATTTCTCACAGTCATCACTGTTTGCACTCAACTTTTTTCCAGCACATCATTTCAATCGAGCTATCGATAGCTGCGACGAGGTTGTCCAGGTCTCCCTCTTCCTTGCCGTAATTAGCGTGGTATTGTTCGGTGTTAGTCGAGCATGCAGGGACTTCTTCCTTGGTGTCCTGTCACTCGCACTCAACTTGTCCTTCAAGCTACTGGGTTCAAAAGCAGACGCTACTCGCGCTAGAATATCGCAACAAGTCCCGAAGACTACAAGATCTGCTCTGTCCAAATTCAACCTCGAGGGGCGGACCACGACTTACACCGTGTGTCCCAAATGCAATTGCACCTACAAGCCAATCGATACGACCGGCCCCCGCTCTACTTACCCACTCCGATGTACCAACCAACCCCTTCCAGAAAGTGGTCCCTGCCATACCATCCTGGTCTGCGATCCGGACGATGGCTGTGAAAAACCTATCAAGACTTTTGTTTATCATCATTTTCATGACTACTTATCTGGTCTGCTGGCCAGACCGGAGCTGGAGGCTGTCATGGACAAGCGATGCGATGACCTGGTGTGGAATATCCAACTTCCGAAGCCCACCACCGCATGGGACGTGTGGGACGCCAAATTTATACAAACATTTATGGGACCTTGTGGACAGAAATTGTTCGTTGATCGAGGTGATGAAGGACGTTTTCTGTTCTCAGTGAACGTGGACTTCTTTAAAGTCAAAGGAAATCGCTAGCGGAACGCCACTACATCCTGTGGAATTATCTCATGTGCTTGCCTGAATCTACCTGTGGACATTCGTTACAAGCCGGAGAACATGTATCTTGCCGGCATTATACCCGGTCCTCATGAGCCTTCTGGAGATCAAGTCAATTTTTTTCTCAATCCCTTGATCGATGACATGGTGGATAGCTGGGTGAAGGGCATCCGATTCACTCGCACGTCTTCTGGCCTTGACCGCGTTACCCACTCAGCCATAGCGTGTGTGGTCTGCGACCTCCCAGCAGCACGGAAAGCATCCCAATTGGCCTCCGCCACCAGTCATTTCTACTGCAGCACATGTCATTGTCATCACCTCTCCACCCTTGGCAGGACGGATATGGATTCGCCAGATTGGAGCTTTCATGATAAATGTGTCCTGCGTCATCACGCTGAGGCGTACAAGAACGCTATCTCCTCTGCAGAGTGCCATAAACTGTTCGTCCAACATGGCGTCCGGTGGTCACCCCTCTGGCGCCTTCCGTACTGGGACCCAGCCCGACAACTCGTCGTAGATTCCATGCACTGCTTACTCGAAGGACTGGCACAGAGTTATTTCCGTGAATACCTTGGACTCACCATGACAACTGCGGCCAAAGCCCAATTGGACCTGGAACAGCAGCCCACCTTCTCCTACGATTTTTGTTTACCCGACACATCAACCAATGCATGGCACTTAATGAAGAAGAATCTCGATGATGTGAAGAAGATACAGTCACTACTTGTCTGTGTGGTGGAAGACCCTTCAAATGAAGAACAACGTACTAAGCATCTCAAAGACCTAGAACACAAACTTGAGTTAAAGAGTTTTGCCTCTCTGAGGTTCGTCGCCGAAGGGCTTGATCTATCTCCCCCGGCCGGTGTGAGGCGAGTGTATAAAGGGCATTGGGCAAGAGTACTTTGTACATGGGTAAGCTTTTCGCCCTTGTTTCCCCCATATCCTGCTCACGCTATACAGAGAGAAAGCCAACCAATGCTGTCTTCCCCACGAGCTCTGACTTCTACACCTATTGTAATGCAACGTATTCAGCAAGTTATTAAGGAGGCTGACACGCCTTCTTGGTTGAGGTCTGTTCCCCGCAATTTTGGTGAGGCAAGGGCAGGCACTTTGAAGGCTGACGAATGGCGAACAATGTCAACCGTTTTTTTACCTCTTGCACTGGTCAGTATATGGGGCGAAGGGTCAATCCATTCGACGAAGGAAGTCGCAGACCATCTGCGACAAGTCCTTGACCATGCCATGCTCCTCGTATCTGCCATCCAGATCGCTTGCTATCGAGCTATGACGGAGTCACGCACGACGGGCTATCAAACTTGCATCACGAAATGGCTGGCAGACCTCAAACTCGTTTTACCGGATGCCTCAATGCGTCCCAATGGACATATGGCCTGTCATGTGTACAACTATCTTAAACTTTTTGGCCCAGTCCGTTCTTGGTGGTGTTTTCCCTTTGAGCGTCTCATCGGCCAATTACAGAGACTCCCAACCAACCATAAATTTGGCAAGTGATATCCCACACCACCAGCTTAACCTTGTTGATGATCCCCTAGGTGAACTTGAGGAAACGCTACTCCAATCTTTCATTCAGGGTGCCAGGCTTCGTCAGTGGTTATCATGTCCAGATTGCCCACCCGCTATCACAGAATGCAAACAGTTGTTTGACAAACACATCAATTCAGACTATGCTGACACTATCATCGCGCAGTCGAAGAACAGTGCCATGAAACTGTGGCAGCCTGTACCTGATGAGTTAGTCACTCTTATATCTCAGAAGCATGCTACATTTCATGCCTATTATCGGTTTGGAGGCGTGCTCTTCAGTCGACACAACACACACGTTGGGAACAGTCTGGTGATGTTTTTTCCTTTGGGTGGTAGTGCTGCAGTTCCTGGATATATCAAGTATATCTTTGAAGAAGGGGGCCAGACACGATTTGCCATTCAGCATCACCTGCCTGCAAAGGCAGGTACTGTAGACCCTTTCCATCACTATCTCCATTTTCCGGCCCGTTTCTATTCCAAAGACCTTGAGGCCAAGATGGAGTTGGTTGATCCAACCAATGTGGTGTCTCATTTCGTTCGCTGGCAGTTTTCTCCCGATCACATCGTTGTATTGACGTTGACGAAGGTGGGGATTCGTCGCTTACATTTTAAGTTACTTACGAAATATCTACAGGACTAGAAGAGGGCATAAAAAGTCATCATGAAGGGCCAACAATAATTTACGCACCGTATGTAGTACACAACCCGCTGAATTGTTTGTTCCCTACTTGGAAGTGGACAATTATTACTTAGTTCATTTCGGACAATATGAATGGGGTATGTCGTCAATGTATGGTTTTTGTTACTCCTTTAGCTGTTATGATACTTTTCTGGGAGGTTGGCTGGAGGTTGGCTCAGTGGTATAAAACCAGATAGATCCTCACATTGGTATGCACAATTATAACCATGAAACTAGCGAAATCTTCTCCTGACGTGTACCCTGCACGCTATCTACCTTACCGTCACTACCCTAGTTTGCGCGATCCCATCAGCCATTGTTCCACGCTCATCAGCAATGCTTCACTGTTGCCACCACTAGTGGACGTCTCTATGTCCCCCCCCCACCACCCCTCGCCCTACCCTTCCTGAAGTTGGCTCTTCTATAAACAACAATACTGTCCTGCTGCCATCGCTAGCTGGCATCCCTATGTCTTCCCCCACCACTCCTCATCCTCGTTCCAGGACCCGCTCATCGGGTGAACTTCGCAAAACAATCTGAAGAATTGTTCACGCTGCTCGTACGTTGGAAGATGAACTTCACAAGCTTGATACAGCCCTCTCCGATGAAGTCGAGCTTCGCGTAGAAGGTGCCATACGATTGGCACTGGACCGCGCCGATATACCTGCCCGTGTGCCCCTGGGCCATCTCACACCGTCCTTACCCTCAACCACCAGGGTGAGCTATTGAAGTTTTCCATTCCGCTTGTAATCTAAAACATCTAGGTTGCGGCTTACAGCAAGGCTCAAAGCTTTGTCCCCACCAGGATCCTTCAAACAGTTCATCAAGCAATTGGTCACCGCTTCGCAGCTGCGCTGCAATTCTATCTGGCTTCAATAACCCGTCCGAAGGCAATCTACTCTCGTGGTATGTTACTTCGTTATGCATTTCATATGGGTATTCATCTCGGATTGAAGAGCAGCACGACTGTCATGTACCTGGAGAGTGGAAAGAACCGTCCATTCACAATGTGTAGTGACAAAGGTACTTTTCACTCGTGTAGTCACTTTTCACATACTTATTGTCTTATAGGACTGTACAGTAGTAATGAAATACATTCTTTGCTGTGATTCACTCCGCTCACTGCTCGACATTTGAGCTCCTGCGGAAATCAGGTATGTCTCCTTTCTGAGTATCTCTCGCATCCCGACCCTTGAGTCGTCACCAAAATCGAGTTCCTGTGGAAATCAGGTACGCCTCCTTTCTGAGTATCTCTCGCATCCCGACACTGGAGTTGTCGCCAAAATCAAGTCCCACATGGTCAGTTTGCCTCCTTCCTAACCAACTACTGTACATTCGGACTAATGCCCTAGATGTATTCATTCTAGGTACTAGTAGTCGCCTACCCTCTGGTCAATTTCCCTTCCTAAATACCCGCACCCGTCTCAAGCTGCGCTCTCTTGACGTATAGAAGACGGTCGAGACTTAAATCGTCGCCTTTCTTAAATCGTCACCTTTATCAAGTCCCACCTGGTTAGTGTTCTTCTTTATAAATACCGTACATCGCAACTAATGCCCCTCACTGAATCAGGGTCTTGCACGGTAGTTCCGCCGCTATGGGTACTCGCCGTTCTCGCTGGCTTAAGTGGTCGTCTAGTACCCCTGGTCAGTTAGTTCCCCTTTCTAAATACTGTACATCGCAACTAACAGCCCTACATGGAATCGGGTTCTAGGTGCTAGCCACCTTTATGAGCACTCAAGCAGCCATCTCTGTAGGCTCTCAGCAGCCGCTTTTATAGGTACTCAGTGGGCGGTCCATGACGACTGCGTGCCCACCTATTGTCCCGACACCTTTTGGTAAAATTATAATATTAAATAATAATAATTTGTTTTATAGTGTGGAATATTTAATGTTTTAAGTGTTTGAGAGGTTATTTACATTAGATAGTATGGAGTAGGCATCAAAAAAATAATGTTTTATGATATCACAAAAGGTAATCTAATATTGCTACATTTTGAGATAACTGTAAGGTATTGTTTTATATTAACTGATGTGATGTAGAAAAGTTGCGTGATGATATTAAATAGTGTATAACATGCTATTCCTGCACGAAACATAATATTTTAAGTACTCTCAAAATATTTCAATTTAATATTAACTATCTCAAATACATTTTCAAACAACTTTTTGGGCCCCATAAAGTTTGAGAATCCCGGTGTGTAAAGAGGGAGTCGGGGATATCCCGCCGCCCGTTACATTCGCATCCCTGTTTCAACGACGGAAAGTTTTCAAAAAAAACTGAGCCACATTGTCGGGTTCGCATTTGTGGACCCCGTCCAACATCGCGGGGAGGTGCTTCCCAACACATGGCTATGGCCGAATCCGACGGCCATCCAGAATGAAGCAAAGACACCTCTCGTTCGAGCTCAACAGCGGGAATGAACGCCAACGCCCATGTCCCTGGCATAATTACCGCCCCCCGACTGAGTGTGCCGCCCGCCCTTTCCGACAGGCCATTTCCTGCTTCAACACCGTGCGCGTCCACGTTTTCCCAAGCCCCACCGCAGCCGTATGTGCGTGGAGAAAGACTGGCCGCGAGGCCACGCTCCCCAGGAAAAACAATCGGCTCACCGTTATCGTCGGCGAGTGCCCTTGCTCGCTTCCTCTCCAGACTTCGAAAAGACATAGTAGATGACGCTGCCCGCCCCACCACCCGTGATGGTCGGGCCCCGCGGATCCCCTGGTACGCTGGTCCGTCAACGCTCGTTGCCGCTGTTCTCGCCCTTCCGCGCTAGCACTACGGGTCGTCATGCCTGGCGTCGTCTTCAGATCTAATCTCAACGCCGAGATCAAGCCTATCATCGGTCGAAGTGCCTCTTTGCTGCCCTATATGGGAGGCGAGACATCGGGTCGCAGCTGACCACGCCTCCATTTCTCATCGCAGCCGAACCATCGCGCACACGAAATAAAAATGGAGCGCAACTAGTGGTCCCGCGAAGCCTGTGCGCAGGCGCCTGCCAGCGATCGCGGTCTCGTGATGGGATGGGCATGTAAGCCCGGACCGGGACGAAAGGATTAGACTTGACTGATACGAGGTCGTGCGCACCTCGGGCGTCGATCCTGTCAGCCATCTGTCAGACCGTGGGGCCTGAAGGTGCTCGGCGGCTGTAGGCGTCCCGGGACGTCGTGCATCGCATTCGAGCGCACGCCGTGCATGATATACAGCGTCCGTGTATTCACGCTACTTGTCTTGGATGTTTGGAACGCGCGTGCGCAACAATCGATTCAGCGTTGAACCAGAGGCGTCCCACATTGAACCCGCCAGCATTGCCCCACGCATGGTTTGCGGGATAAGTGGGCTTGGACAAGACGTGGAAAGACAGGCACGTCTCAGGTCTGTCGATGCAAAATTGGCATGACATTTGTTCGTCGCTGCGGACAGGAGTTGTACTTATCTGTGCACCCGACATCTCGCATCACTCGCATCATGTTTAGACCTACAGTTTCGATGTTTCAGTGTCTCACTATGTGACCAATGTACACTGCCTTGCGTGTCCAGCTGAAAAATATGCATACGAATAGCAGTGCATGATGAAAAAGCTACACATGAGACGACTCGAGTATCTGCACCACCGATCCACACCCGCTCCCGCTTGCTCGTGCCTGAATTGCTCTTCGCGCTGGGCGCCGATGGAACTTGGCCTCCGTGACTGGAGTGCTGTTGGTAGGAGGCTTGGGTGTCGGTGTCGTTGGTCCTATTGGCTTTGGCGTACTCGACGTGGTAGAACTCGGTCACGCAGAAGCCGGTAACCGACCACTGACAGGATTGCCGCGTCCAGAAGCGCTCGTACTGACTCGATCGACAAGTGGACTCGTCGTAGATCCGCTACGCTCGTTGCAATTAGGGATCGGCCAGGGCCCCGAAGAATTAGGCGTCTGCTGAGGGGGCGTTGGTCGAAATGTCTCCTGAGGCCATGCCTCCCAGACTTCTTGTTTCTTTTTCTCCTGGCGGCGAATCTCTTATTCCCGTTTCCGAAATTCCTCTTGCAGTCTGTCATCCTCCCTGCGACGCATTTCTGCTTCTCAGGTCTTCTTCCCTGCGCCTCAGTCCCTCCTCCTTTTTGCGCAATTTCTCCACTTTCTTCGGTGTCTCTTCTTCCAACATCTTCACTACCTCCTTCCGTCTCGCTTCTTCCTTTCGTCTGGCCTCCATCTCCCTCGACTTGACCTCTTTCTCCTCCCACCTAACCTCTCCTTCCATCTTCGTCCCTCTTCTATCCTCTTCCTTTTCCTCCTCACCGCACCCTCCCGATCTTTCCGGTTCGCCTCCTCTTCCTTTCGTTGCAGTCCTCTACATGGTGCTTCCCCTCCTCCAGTAATCGACGTTCTCTCTCTTCTCGCTGTCGGCGCTCGTCTTGTTTATGCCGTTCATCCCCTTTGGCTTTAGGAGCAAGCTCAGGGAATGGGCGCTCCTGCAACCTGATGATCTGTCCACGCTCTTCCCTCGCAATGCGCTCACGATATTTCCTGGACGATATATTTGCGTTCTTCTCTTGCGAGGCGTTCCTTTCGTTCGCCAAGGAGCCGTACAAGAGACTCTGATTTATGTTCGAATTGGCCACTCCCGTGCGCGCGCGCGACACCGTTTTGTCCATTTGTCGAAGACATGCCACGTCAGCGTTCTGTCGGGAGTCTGGAGTCTGCGTGGACGTACTCCGAGACTCGTCCCCGCCAAGGTTTGAGACCTGGGATATGCAAAGGGTTAGGATCGGGAGTACCTATGGTGGCGAGGTCGAGCACTCCCTGTATCGTCGCAAGTATCGTGTGGGGTTGACGTAATCCACGAACCTGAACCAAGTAAGACGGGATTTGGGTGTGGACAGCTTGTAGGGGTGGTAAAGCGCATGCTGAGTGAGAAGAATGCGTCGTAAGAGCAAAACGTACCATAGAGGGGACGACTAACTTGGCGGGAGATAGGTAGCCATGTAAATACCTCTGCATTTTATACCGGAGGCAAGCAAAGGACCATCTGGAATACGTCCATGCTGTCGACCTCATTCTCAAACGCGACGCTGTTCGTTGAGCGGCCCATGCGGGTGTAGGTCACGAACGGCCACGAGATGCACGGGTGGTAGAACAGGGTTTTTGGTATGTTGTCGTGTGCGAGATGGTGCAGAACTTGGTGCAGAAGCGATTGAGTAGCGTACTTATAGCTCGATGATCATGGACAACGGATTTCGTCACGTTGCATCGTGGGAACAGTTCACAGTAAAGCGCGAACAGAGCCTCCATCCACACGTTGACTGCCTCCCAACCCCACTCGTAACTCTCACTCACCATGGAGAATGAAAACCTCAGAGAGAAATTCGGACGGTTCAGGATTCTCGTCATCGGCCGGGCTAACGCGGGTAAAACAACCATTCTCAAGAAAATCTGCGACTCTATGGAAGACCCAGAGATCTACAACCATAAGGGTCAAAAAGTGTGGTTTTCTCTGGTTTCGATCTACCTAAGTGCTGATGAGATTACGATCAGGTTGATCGTGCACAGATTCAGGAATCTATGGAGGTGAGCGCCAGTTGTGGTATAAGAGCACATTTCCAGGTTCAGCTGACGTGTCCCAAGCGTGGAATGCACGATATTAAAGATGAAATGGTCTTCCGAAGTAACTCAGGTTTTGTCTTTCATGACTCACGAGGATTCGAGGCCGGCAGCATACAAGAGTTTGAGCAGATGAAGGAATTTGTTACCGAACGAGCAAAGACCACTCACCTCAGGAAACGCATTCACGCTATATGGTAAAGAGACATAACACACTTACAGTACACTGAAGAAAACTTGTGATTGAATAGGTATTGCATCTCAATGGACCAGTACCATCGCGCCGTGTTATATGCAGAGGAA
>JBBPNZ010000928.1:0-12522 GCA_038091195.1 Phylloporus rhodoxanthus
CTGGCATATAATGTTCAAGAGCAGCAACATGTTGTTGATATTGGTCTTCCAACTCTTAATGCTCAACAGAGCATTCTCTATCATGCAGTCATGAATAGTGTCCATAATTCTCTTGGCTCTACTTTCTTCCTTCATAGTGGTGGTGGTTGTGGAAAGACTTACTTGGCCAAACTCATAGCAGCTGGTGTTTGTGCAACAGGAAGAGTTGTCCTTTGTGTAGCTTCTACTGGCCTTGCCTCTCTTCTCCTTCTAGGTGGTCATACTGCCCATTCTCACTTTAAAATCCCTATCCCTTGCTATGAGAAGAGCACTTGCAACATTAAAAAAGATGATGCCATTTATCAGCTTCTCAAAGAGACTGCACTCATTATCTGGGATGAATCAGCCTCTCAAGATCACAATGTCATTGAGACCATGGATCATTCTCTTTGTGATCTGTTGAACCAGCCAGATCATCCCTTTGGTGGAATCACTGTTTTGTTTAGTGGTGACTTCAGACAAACTCTTCCTGTTATTCTTCATGGCTCAAGAGAACAGATTGTCCCTGCAATCCTCACTCACTCCAATCTCTGGCCAACCATGGCTGTCCACTATCTTCATCAGAATATGTGTCTTGGACAAGATCCTGAGTCTGATGATTGGGCTCAACAGTTGTTTTATATAGGTGTCACTGATGGTGACATTGTCCTTCCACAACATATGTGTTCTGGGGACACCATGGACTCTCTTATGCAAGCCCTATACTCCCAGCTTCTTGCTCAGAACCAGCATCTTCCTGATAGATATTTTATGGATCATACTATTCTTTGTCCAAGAAATGATCAAGTCCATGAAATAAATGCCTTTATATTGGGCTCTGTCACACCATAGGAGAGAACAACTCATCTCAGTGCAGATTCTGTCAGTGAGCCAGAGTATGACTATATTCAGCTAGAGATCTTGCATACTTTCAACATGGCTGGTTTTCCTCTTCACAAGCTGGAACTCAAAACTGGTGCTCTACTAATACTTTTGTGCAATCTGGATCCTCTTCATGGGCTATGCAATGGTACCCACTTGAGACTTCTAAGATCAACCAGAAGAGTCTTGGAGTGTCATGTTCTCACTAAAAATGGTGATGGAAATGTGGTTTTGATCCCCAGAATGGCTTTGGACTCTGGCTTAAAGAACTCTCCTGTTCCCTTTAGGAGATTTCAATTCCCTGTTCATCTGGTATATGCCATGACCATCAACAAATCACAAGGCCAGACATTAAACCATGTTGGTTTGAACTTGAGATCACCTGTCTTCTCTCATGGTCAATTGTATGTTGCTCTTTCACATTGCACACATCCTAGAAACATCAAAGTTTTGTTTCCTATTGATCAAGATGATAACAAGGCTACTAATGTAGTTTGGACTGAAGTATTTAGAAATTTACAACTTTGATTGATACTATACTAATGATGTTATCTTTGTTCATACTGAAATGTGATTTGTATCTCCATCTTAAATAACCAAATGCAAGCAGACATGTCAAGCAAGCATAAACTTATATTAAAAAAACATAGTAAAAAGCACTCTTTCCTAATTATTTACAATCAAATTCAATACTAACTCATGAAATACTATGATAAACATTGAGTGGCAAAAATTATGATTTGAACAAGCCCCCCCCTTGGGCCAACAGCCCAATACTGAGCCAGCAGCTTGTTGTTCATGATGCCATTGTGTCAAGTTAGTAGTAAGATGACTCGCACAAGTGTTTCTCAGAAACTCTTCAAGGACATCAGAATTAAAGTCCATGATTGCTGCAAAATGGATATCAGTCATTTACTTGATGGAACTAGATGAAGGGGCCAGCGTATCAGACATAACAGAAACTTTGGCATGACTCTGTTCACCCTTATCTGTGTCGCTTATCAAATCCTTCATGGGGACCACATGGCAGTGACAAAGCGCTCTGAGGATCCCGAAAGGGACTCTGGTGCCCGAATTCCGACCTGTGGGAAATGCCAGCTGTGCCTGGCCACCCACATGGTATTTAGGCTCTTCCAAACAGGAAGCTTCCCTCCTCCCCACTCGTTTTACCCATATTGCAACCAATCTATGTAGGGTCATGCCCCCGCCATTGCGGTACTACATGGATTGGCCAACCTAGATAGGGCTTAAAAGTTAAGATAGGCAGCTGGTACCCTAAATGGACTCAGATGGCAGGCGGTTGGAGTAGTGGTAGCCCTCTAATGAGCTTTTGCAGGCTCAAAACCATCCCTCCCGCCTACTTTCCCCACCTTTGCCTGCACTATACATGCCAGTTCTTCTCTGCATAGAGATTCGGGCCATAGTCCCCCCATGTGTGCCACAGCCATAATTCAATGTCTGTCGCCCCCTCATGATCAATGTTCCAACTCATGATAGAGCCCATTGGCTCTCGTTCTTGAAGCCTTTCTCTCAATCTGCTGTTTCGTATCTTTCTTCTTGTCCATCTCCTTATTTAGTTGTACATTCAAATTCAACAATATTTAGACTCATTGTGTTACGATTTTTCCTCCCTATCCTCTTTCGTCTCTTTCTAGGAGGGATGTTAGCCATGTTCTTCACTTTATTCTGGTACTTCGCACATTGACTCATTCTGTTTATGTTTACTTCCGATCCAACTCGGATATTCCCGATTTGTCTTCGCTTATTCTTCCTATGCCCGATCCATCTTGGACAGCCTTCCCCATAACTCCTTTGATCTTCATATTCCACAGTCCATTGCCTTGCCCTACCCTTGATATCTTTTCTTCACCACTTCCCCTTCACTTTCTACTTCAGGGAAGTGTCTCTTTCTTCTTTTGTCTCGCCTTGGTCCGTGCCCGTACTTCTCCTAGTATAAGTACTAGCTCCGTCTTGGTAATTCCCTAGTCTTGATCTGCGCAATACTAGCATATCTTCAAGTCCATCCTCGTGACTCTAAGTTGAACTCTTAGTCCTTGTCTCGTCTAAGGAAACCCCTTAGCCGATCCTCGTCTTAGTCGTTGTTCCAGGAAGCCCCTGAACGACCCTTGTCCTTCGTCATCCTTGTCTTGCTTCAGGAAACCCCTAAGCAATCCCTCGTCCTCCTCATTCCTCTGGAGTTGGTCTCTTCGTGAATATCACTCGAGGCAATCGGTTTAGGAGTGGAACCCATTGTGTACGCTACACGTAACAAAAGATCAAGACTAACCGAGGTCCCACCTTTTACGGTGTAGGACCTACCCGTTACCACCATGAGTCGATCTTCTAGATTCGGACTCTATCGCAGCGCCCACGACCCCGACAGCGACATTGAAATCGATGCCCCTGAAGAACCATCGTCTCACAGTAGCCACCGATCCCAAAGACCCCAGCCCTCGTATCCTAGCATCACTCATCGGACTACTATCCAGACTCACCCTGTGACACCACCGCCCACGACCCCTCAGCTTGCCATCTCCGCCCCACCACAGCCTGCTACTACCATGTCCTCCCACGCCTCCGAACTCAAAGCAGCTCTCCCCGCTGACTTCTCTGGAGAACCTACCAATGCCTCCAGATGGATCAAGGCCATGAAGGCCTACTTCGCCCTCAATGACACACTGTACCGGACCGACAATGACAAAATCATGACCACCCTTAACAAGATGTCTAAGGGAAGAGGCGCCTCCTTCACTGAGATGTGGTACGACAAGATGGCCGACACCACCATTACCTCTGGAAAGACTTTCAAAGAATTCGCCGACAATTTTGAATCTATGTTCTACCCATTTGACACCAAAGCCACTGCCCGTCTCGAGCTGTCTAAACTCATCCAGAAGACATCCTGCCTCTCAAACGGAACCATCGATGACGGTTTCCAACAGTACATCACCGACTTCCAGAATCTCTTGTGCAAGGCTGGCATCACCGACGATGTTACCCTCATTGATCAGTTCTCCCTTGGCATCGACCAATGCATTACCACCATGATCCTCTCTATGGCCGCCATCCCCACCACCATCGCCAAATGGATTGAACAAGCAAAGATCTTCCATGCGCAGAAGATGCGCATCCTTGCCCTTCATGGAGGGCGAACCCCTCCAACCTTTACCCCTCATCCCACCAGAGATCCCAATGCCATGGACGTCGATGCCATCTCTGTCGCTAAGTTAACTCCCACTGAATGTGCCAAGTGTTTCAGAGAAAACCTGTGTTTCCGCTGCCGCCTGCCTGGCCACAATGCCCAGAATTGCCGAAAGTTCCCAAGAACCCCTACCACCTCCAGATGCCCTCAAAACGTTCACTCCACTGAAACCGCTCCACCCACTGCCCCTGTCCCCAGACCCTCCTCGTCCATCGCCACCATTGCCAATGCCAATCCTTTGAACAAGTATGTCAACTCGTTGAAAACCTCAGGAAAAGGAGAAAAGGAAATCCTCTCAGTCCTTAAGATGTGTTACGAAGAACCCACCGAAGAAACAACCTCGGTTCCTCCCGAACGTATCCAAGCTGCAAAGGATTTTTAAAAAGGGAAGCTGCTTCGACGTCTTCTTCCCTTAGTTTCGATAATGTACTTGTAGCACGAAACAACAATAGAACCATGTGCCTCCCCGTTCTGCTACATGGCCTGACCAAAACCGTCGACACCGATGCCCTCATCGACTCTGGAGCAACCAGGAACTTCCTCGATCCTCGCCTCCTTCCCCTCGGAGATTTTAGGCTATCCCGCCTCGCACAACCACTCATCACCTACAACGTAGATGGAACTACTAACTCCAAGGGATCCATCTTATGGAAAGCAACAATCAAGATTTCTGCCTCAAACCTTGTCAACACTGTCTCTTTCCTTATACTTCGCCTTTGTCACCCCCACGTCATACTTGGTTTACCCTGGCTCCAGAAATGGAATCCAATCATCGACTGGAAGAATTTCACCCTCGACTTCGATTCCCCTCCTCCGTCAACCAACATCCTCGCACACAGTCTTACACCCCTCCCTGACCCAGATCTAGACATCGCAACCGCATTCGCTTTTCGTTATCCTTCTGGGGTCGAGAGGCCTCTTCGTGAGTGTCCTCCCCCAACAAGATCTTCAGAAGAAAACATCGCCAAGATCACTATCTCTACAGAAATCGCCCAAACAGAGAAACCTAAAGAAATCCCTATCCCCGAATTCTGTTCTGACTTTGCCGACATCTTTGCCAAATCCACTCATGATCAACTTCCCCCACATCGTTCCTTTGACCACATCATTGACCTCAAAGACACCTTCGTCTCAAAAATCGCCAAAGTCTATCCGCTCAACCCTGCCGAAAAGGAAACCTGTCATGCATTCATCGAAGAGCATTTGAAAACCGGCCACATTGTCCCGTCCAAATCCCCACAGGCCGCACCTTTCTTCTTTGTCCTAAAGAAAGACGGATCTCTTCGCTCATGCCAGGATTACCACTACCTCAATAGTCACACTATCTGGAATGCCTACCCTCTACCTCTCATCACGGAACTCATCAACGACATGAAAGACGCTGACTTCTTCACCAAGTTTGATATCCGATAGGGGTACAATAACATTCGTATCAGAGAGGAAGATCAATGAAAAGCCACGTTCATCACCCCCCTCGGCCTCTTCAAACCCACTGTCATGTTCTTTGGTTTCTGCAATGCGCCCGCCACCTTCCAAGCTTTCATGAACCACATCTTTGCCGATATGATCCTCGAACAATGGCTCAAGATCTACATGGACGATCTTGGCATCTACACCCATGGCACCCTCAAACTTCACCACAAATGTACCCGCTGAGTCCTCCTTCGTCTTCGTGAACATGGCCTCTCTCTCAAGATTTCCAAATGCTCCTTCGACACCCCCACCATGGAATACCTTGGCATGATTATCGGCCAAGGACTCGTTCGTATGAACCCCAAGAAGCTCTCCGCCATCACCGACTGGAAGCCACCCACATCTGTCAAGGGAGTACGTTCATTCCTAGGTTTTGCGAACTTCTATCGCAAATTCATCCCCAACTACTCCGACGTTGTCGCCCCGCTCACCTTCCTCACCCGTAAGAACGAACCCTGGACCTGGTCCTCTCTCCAACAACAATCCTTCGACCATCTTAAGCGCATCTTCTGCTCCGCCCCCATCCTTGCCATCCCAGACATCTCCAAACCATTCTCTGTCATGACCAATGCTTCCCTCCTCGCTTCTGGCACGATCCTCATGCAACACGATCCAAACCATGACCTTCGCCCCGTGGCTTATTTCTCTAGGACATTCTCTCCCGCCGAACGAAATTACAACATCTATGATCGCGAACTTCTCGCAGTTATCCTCGCTCTTGACGAGTGGAAACAATACCTATGTGGCACCGCCCATCCTGTCACTATTATCACTGATCATAAAAATCTATCGTACATCAAAGACCCTCGGAAACTCTCCCGTCAACAAGCTCGCTGGTCGTTATTCCTGCAAGACTTTGATCTCGTCTGGCAGGTTACCCCAGGCACTCGCATGGGCCCTGCCGATGCCCTCTCTCGCCGCAACTCCATAGACACTTCTTCCGACAACACCAACGCCTCTATCTTCCCTGACCCCATCGTAATCAACGCCCTTGACACCTCCCTCGCTCGGCACATTCATTCATCCACATCATCAGATCCCTTCGTCATCCGCGCCCTCGCCACTCTGAATGAGGGATCCCCCCTCTTTACCCGCGCTTCTTTAGCCAATTGGCACTTTGACAATGGCCATCTCTATTTTAAAGGTCGTATGTACATTCCTCCTCCCACTCGATCCGCGCTCCTACACTCCATCCACTCCTCCCCCCTCTCCAGACACATGGGCATATATCGTACAAAAGTCATCCTCGAACACGACTTTTGGTGGCCTGGTCTCTCTACATTTGTGAAACACTTCGTCAACGGCTGCGCCATCTGTCAACAGAACAAGGTCAACATGCACCCCACCATCCCACCCCTCTCTCCCATCGCCTTGGTCACTTCTCTGCCATTCAAGCAACTGTCCTGCGATCTCATCACTGATCTCCCCCTGTCCGACAGGCACGACTCTATTTTGGTCGTGGTCAACCATGGCCTTACTAAGGGGGTAATTCTCATCCCTTGTTCCAAAACCATCAACGCTGCAGGAATTGCCTCCCTTTTCTTCGAAAATGTGTTCAAACGCTTCGGCCTCCACGACTCTCTTATTTCTGACAGAGGACCTCAGTTCGCTTCCGCCTTCACCAGAGAACTCACCCGACTCCTGAAGTACGACGTCTGCCTGTCCACCGCCTATCACCCCCAAACTGACGGACAAACCGAATGGACCAATCAAGAATTAGAAACCTATCTCCGCATCTTTTGCGCCAACAATCCCCACTCCTGGGCGCAATCACTATCCACAGCAGAATTCCATCACAACTCTGCCCCGCACAGCTCCACGAAATGTTCCCCGTTTTCTTTACTCTATGGCTATGAACCCCACTCCTACCCCACACTCGGCAAAACCTTCCTCCCCGCTCTCGAAAATCGACTCTCCAACCTTGACGAAGCTCGAAAGGAAGCTCTCGCCACCCATGAATCTGCCAGAAAAATCATGTCCACTCGCTCGACCTGTCGTTTCTCCCCTTGGAAAGCTGGAGACAAGGTATGGCTTGAAGCGACCCATCTCCGCCTCAGGTACCCATCAAAGAAACTCGCATCTAAACGTCATGGTCCCTTCGAGATCATTCAGGTACTATCTCCACTCACATACAAACTCCGTCTTCCCTCCACCTGGAAAATGCACAACATCTTCCACGCCTCCCTCTTATCCCCATTCCATAGTACCGCCTCCTGATATCATTGATGATGAAGAAGAATATGAAGTAGAGGCTATCCTCTCCCACAAAGGCCCCATCAACCAACGGAAGTACCTGACTACATGGAAGGGGTACTCTGCCTCGGAGAACACATGGGAACCCGAATCAAATCTTCGTCACGCTGCCACCATCCTCTCTGAATATAAAAACTCGCACCATCTCTAGATAACCCATCTTCACTCACCTTCCTCGTTTCTTACCAACCATGTCTATCCCTTTGCTCCCTCAGACCGCCGTTCGACACCACCCCGAATACTTCGACAATGACTACCAGGCAATTATTTCCTTCCTCCAAGACCCCACCCTTTCTTTGATCTTGTCTTACCTCATTGACTCCGACTCCCTTATTGCTGCCCTCCATACCGCGTTTCTTCAGAACTCTACTCTCTTCCTCCACCTCCCGGTCATGGAACAGGCCATTCGTGAGCAAGCTTCTCTCCCCCACGTCCCCATGATCCTCCGCCACACTTTAACTACCCAACGGGCTGCTCTTCTGCGAGCATTTAAAGAGGCAAACATAGACGACGTCCTAATCTGCACCGAACATCACTTCCATACCCACCCGTCTTCTCCTCCTCCGTTACCTACTCGCCCCCACATCACCGTCCCTGCTCCAGCCCAGACCACTTTAAACCCTATCATCCCTCTCCAAGTCCCTTGTCGCATCCCCGTCTCTGCTGAATGTTCCACCATTACTGTCCCTCTGCCAGTCCACACCTCTCCCACATCCTCGACCCTCACCACATCCGAGGTTGACTCCTGCGAGACTGTGACCTATTACACCCCCACTCCTGCCCCTACCTTCACTCGCGTCACCACCAATTGGCAGGGCCGACCCATTCGTCACACCTCTATCCCATCCGTATTCCAATCCCCCATCACGAGTGACGAAGACGCGCTTGTAGAGTCCATCGTCCATGGTCCTCTAGCCACGCCTCCCCCTGACCAACATGTACCCCCCATCTCCCACGCAGACTTCTCTCCTGAATCTGCACGAAGGGAGCTTGCCTCTTGTGACAACCCTCTTTGTACACACTCTTGTCCCACGTCTCGTGCTGAACACCCCAACCGTTGTCATTACTGGTACCCAGTAAATGGAGAACTTGCCGAAGAATTGCGTTCCCACTTAGACCTAGAAGATGTTTTCAACGAGTCTTTTGTCTTAGCAGACCCACGTGATGCCGAACTCGCAGGCAACACCGTTCACAGTGGCTGGTCGGACAGCGACTGACAATCAAAGCGACAGCATGAACAAAGACCTGGAGGTCTTTGGAGTAAACAGGGGGTAATGTTATGATTTTTCCTCCCTATCCTCTTTCGTCTCTTTCTAGGAGGAATGTTAGCCATGTTCTTCACTTTATTCTGGTACTTCGCACATTGACTCATTCTGTTTACGTTTACTTCCGATTCAACTCGGATATTCCCGATTCGTCTTCGCTTATTCTTCCTATGCCCGATCCATCTCGGACAGCCTTCCCCATAACTCCTTTGATCTTCACATTCCGCAGTCCATTGCCTTGCCCTACCCTTGATATCTTTTCTTCGCCACTTCCCCTTCACTTTCTACTTCAGGGAAGTGTCTCTTTCTTCTTTTATCTCGCCTTGGTCTGTGCCCGTACTTCTCCTAGTATAAGTACTAGCTCTGTCTTGGTAATTCCCTAGTCTTGATCTGCGCAATACTAGCGTATCTTCAAGTCCATCCTCGCGACTCTAAGTTGAACTCTTAGTCCTTGTCTCGTCTAAGGAAACCCCTTAGCCGATCCTCGTCTTAGTCGTTGTTCCAGGAAGCCCCTGAACGACCCTTGTCCTTCGTCATCCTTGTCTCACTTCAGGAAACCTCTAAGCGATCCCTCATCCTCCTCGTTCCTCTGGAGTTGGTCTCTTCATGAGTATCACTCAAGGCAATCGGTTTAGGAGTGGAACCCATTGTGTACGCTACACATAACACATTGTGCTTATGTGCCACTCTAAGCCAAGCTCCTCTTTCCTCATTGTTTGAGTTGACGACGAATCAATGCAGTGTCCACTCGTGTCCTGAAGCTGTTCTCTCACATTCCATCCCTTATTGCTTACCTTACTCTTTCCTATTGTGGCTCAATGATTGTCGCTGTCCCTTTTGAACTCACCATCTCAGTTGTCACCAGTCCCCGTTGAACAGGCAACATCATTATTGAGTGCTTTCCATTTCCCAAACTCTGACACAGTTAGGCACCAAAACCCACGTCTCGACACAAAACCAATCAAGTGAGGTGCTCTCATGACCACAAGGTTGAATGTATGATCAATGTTATTGGGGTAGCTACAGGCCATAAAACAGCATTGTTATTCAGTTTTTTTTTTTTCAATACAGGATGTGGAAGCATGAACTCCAGGTTCTGGTTGAACCTCAGCCACAAGGCTCTCTAGTGCAGTAAGATTTATCATCATTGGGCAAAAAAAAAGATGCCACCAAACAGTTTAATGATTCCAGAGCATGCATTTGCATGTCTAAAGCACCTAAAGGCTAGATCCCTAAGGCCTCACCTACCAACAATCGCCAGGACCCCCGAGGTCGAGTATCCCACAGCTCCAAGGGAGAGCAGCATGAAATGACAAATCAAGTCGAGACACGGAAGACATAATTGAACAATACTGGTACTGGCGGGGTTTGGAAACCGGGATGGTCGAGTACACGCCACTCCATTCGGCTCGTTATAGTCTCATCACTTGTGTGTGGCTCCCGAGCGAAGCACGAGCAAATAGGTCGGAGCAGAATATACTTACAATGGCATAGTACTTGTCCTTGTTGTCAAGCAACCATTGGAGTGGGATTCAATCCAACTTGGTTGCTTGACGACAATGATCTACTGGTCGCTTCGGCCGAGTCCACTGAACTCGCCAGAACAACTGGACAACCATATATGGTAAACCCTCGGCAACTTCATTCATTTGGGCTGCAGGCGAACCAATCAGTGCTCTGGGATGGTGCAAAAGTGTCGTCAAAACATTACGTTGTCTGTCCTGCAGGCTGCAGATAAGTTCATTGTCGTCAAGCAATCTCGAGTGACGATCAATCGAACTGTAGCGAACATAGTATTTCGGCACAATGATAACGCGGTGCGACTTGGATGGATCTGTCCAGCCCGGGGAACGTCCATGGCGGCCTGAGCCCAAAGCTAGCTCAGTGCCACATTTGGCGTTTCGACGCGGCGAAAGATGCGTGTAAACAATGTCGTCGTTGTACTGTCAACGATCAGATCAACTTTCAAATCAGCAAGTTCTTGAAAACTGAAATGAATTCAACACACCCGTAATCTCGCCATAAAAGGACAAGCACCATCGTGAAGCATCCCACTGAGAAGATTCTGGTCAACAATTGTAGCGCGCAATCGCTTCAGTCGTGGGCGCTGAGAAGGCGTCGAGGGTGCATAAAAGCGACTGTGTTGTGCTCGAAATTTTTTAACCCACTTCAGCGTCCTGAAAGCAGTCACTCACAGTCGATCCTTACCTCTCTACATCATGTCATTCAACAAGGGACTTTTGCTTGCACTCATTGGCATGGTCACCGTCGCTTTTGCGCTTCCCACTCCCAACATGGGCGCCGTGCCGCCTCACGGCGGGACTGAGGTCAATGCGAATATTCCCGGCATACTTAGTGCCCATGTCGACGGTACCATCGACGTCAGTGCTCTCGGCATTACACTTCTTGACACTCCTGACCCTCTTGCGGGGGTCCTTGGCGCGCTGCGGTAATACTTGGAACCAGTGAGTATTCGATCCGTACGTTCGGCATATAACTTACCTATTTCTCTAGCAAATACCTTGCCACCAAGTTGGTTGATGGTGGTGTCTGGGAGAGCTATGGGAGTGGTTCAGAGGAGTGTATATGTTCTTTTCGTTGGAGATTCACTGCGCCTACTGGTCCGGACATGATACTACATACCATTCGTTGAACAAATCATTGTGCTTTTGCTTTTCTTTTATCATGTAGCAACCAGTTCGGACTTGTACTGTTACATGATGCTTGCTTGATTCAACACTACCACATCCATCTCCTCTCTCAAAGCCACATACGACGCGCAAGGCTACGTCCTCGTCCCCTCCCTCGTCCCACCCGCCCTCCTCCCCGACCTGCGCGCCGCCGCAGACCGCATCACTGCGCACGCCCGCGCAGGCACCTGGCCACACCGGCGCACCGTCGGCAAGCAGTTCCCACCCCCTGACGACGGCCCCGACGCATGGGGTACGTCCGGAGCCGCGCCGTGCCGCTCATGCTGACCGCGCGCAGGTGCAATGGAACACGTGAGTGTGTGACATGTATGCTGTGGATGGCACCCGCTGGCGATGCCTGGTGCGATCCGCCTCACGCTGCAACGCAAGTCGTCCGCCAGCGCGTGTCTTCCTGTCTGATCCCCCCAACAGCTGGTGAGACTGTGTTCTACAATGCGAATATTCTGCATTGTGCGAGGTATGATGCGGGGAAGCGCCGCGCGACGCTGCATGCGTCGATGGGCGACACCCGGGGTGGATCTGCGCGTGCGTGAAACGTGCTCCAGCATGGACTTGAGTGGATGAGGGAGCAGCAGTTCCGGGACACGCTCGACGAGGCAGGTCAGCACATGCTCGACGCGCTGATCCGGATGCAGGACAGCGTGGAGGGCGACTTGGGGTACTCTCTCACTGGTTAGATCGTATTATGCGTCTACGTCTAGATACATGCATTCTCTCG
>JBBPNZ010000929.1:0-12487 GCA_038091195.1 Phylloporus rhodoxanthus
TGGGTTTTCGGACGTTCTGCGAGGCGAGTGCACCCGATCAAAGATGCAACGCGTTGTTGGGATGGCAACACGTAGACCTCATCTTGAGTGGCTTGGGCGCACCATATGCATCTCAGATGCACAAACCGATTTTAGAGCGCCGCGTCTAGATAGGCTCGTCCAATATTAGACAGTTCTATGAAATAGCGATGTCACCCCAAGGAGATGCCTCGTCTGAGGTTGTCCAACGAATCGGTACCGACAAGATCGATCTGGAGCATGCGCTGCAGTACAAATAAAAAAAGTCAGTCAAGGTAATCCACGAGCGTCAGCTTCGTATTTCAACTCGGGACTAGCTGCCATTACATTGCAGCATACAGACGGCTCGAACTGAAGCGATCGTCGTGTGGGGAGTCGGCCGCCTGCACGTGCGACTGAGAGGGGATACACCCGCGCCTGTCCACCTAGACAGCGAGAGGGCTTCGTCGCCCCACACGGAAAGTACTTTATTGTCAACGTTTTCCCAATCTGGCCTTTCGGGGAGGCATCTTCTAGGATATACCAATGATCTACAGTGGTCTGCGGATAAGCAGAAACAGTAAACATATTGGAGCGGTTCTTTCGTGGCAGGGGACGGAGAGGCGACAACGTCACTGTCTCGACATTATTGAGAGGCCATTTCATAGAAAAAAAAATGAGACGACATACAAGGACCAAGCCCCGAAGCCGCCTCTGCACGTGAAGGACACGCAGAAGAATCTTGGGTATCGGAAAAGGCAACCCGAACATGATCCCTCCCGAAGGTGTTGGCATAGGATCAAACTTTTCACTCCGAGTTGACAATGATAGCTAGGCGTCGATCCATACGCCCACGCCATATCTTTGAAGCCCGAGATCGTCCCGAACTGTGGCGTGCGCGAGAACGACGAGCACAATAATGACCGGCGACGGGGATAGATGTCATACGTTCGGTACTAGAGGCCGTATAAGGGTCAATGGACTTGAGCGAGTCAAATCGGTAGGCAGTCTCGTCTGCAGAGGAAGATGTGAGTGCCAAAACGCCGTGAGTCTGGTCGACTACACATACTTACATAATTCTTGTGCCGCATTCGGCACCGCTCGGCTCGATCAATAGCTTCCCAAGCTCCACAAATCACGAAAATATTCAGCCGGATAATACAGAGTGTGCTCTACCTTATAATGTAAGTTTTATGGTATTTTGCGGTCGTGCTGATGTACAGAAATGCAAATCAGTTTGCATCCCCGCTAGAGTACAGCTATCGTTTCACCAGCCATGAGCAGTTTCCGTGACTCGTCAATACTCGTCATAGAAACAGGGAGAACCGTCATCAGAGCCGGCCTCGGAATTCATGAACTTTTGAAGACCCCAACAGTGGTTCGTTGGATCTGATTCGTTTCCGATCCACACTGACAAGTATTTGCGTCCAGGAAGTCCTCGCGCGCGTCGGTTTGAAACAGACAGCGGGAGAACCTTCGCTCAGTTCCACCACGAATGGAAAACAGACAAATGGGGCCGGTGAAGCGAGCGACTGCTGGCGTCCCTCAGCGTCGTCAACCCGTCCCTCCTCGCTCCCTTTCCACACAAGCATTACCGCAAAAGCGAACGACTACCTCGTCGGCGCCCAACTCGAGGAAGCTCTCGAAGCTGGCCACGACATCCTTATATCATGGCCGTTTGCAGACGGCGATGTTCGGGACTGGGCTCAAGCTGAAGCCATCTGGTGTGCACTGAAATCTGCCTGTCTGCTCCGCATTCATTCTCACCACTGAAGCATGCAGGAAACATGTCATATTCAACAAACTTCAAATAAAACGCACCCAAAACGAGTCACCTGTTATGCTTTCCATCTCACCGGGTCTCTCTCGTGGTTCTCAAGAACGAATATGTCAAATGTTTTTTGAGCGCTTCAATGCGGCGAGCTTTGCGATCGTTGAACGTCCCATGACTCAGATATATGCAACTGGGCAACTGAGCGGTGTTGTCGTCGACATAGGATACGAGAAGACAGATGTGACACCTGTTTTTGACGGCTTCATTGTGCATTCTGCGCGTTCTTCAACTTCCCTGGGCATAGCGGATTGCGAAATGCACCTTGCCAATCTTCTGCGCTCAAACCAATCTGTCATAGCAGCGGCCTCTCTCCCCGATTCTCCAAATGATCCTGAAGCCACGCAAACATTCCTCCTTGATCTTGTTAAACATATCTGGTCCGAAGGTCACATTCGCGTTCCATCAAATGGTCAAATTGCAGAAGTACTAGAGGATGAGGGGGTCACAGACATCGCCGCAGTCCTAGTTGCGGGAAAAGAAAAGGCAGTAATTGAGGCTGGGACAAAGAGGAAAGCGACCGCAAAGGCATCCGCTGCAGAGCAAGCGCGTGCGCGAGAAATTGAGGCTCTGGATCTCATTACACTACAGTTCCGCGACCGCTCAATAACATTGGGGAAGGAGCGACATCGGTTCTGTGAACCACTGTTTGACCCCTCGCTTCTCTATTCATCGCTTCGAACAAGTGCGATGGGCCCTGAGGAATATCCACTCTCGCTACAGGAGACCGTCGGATTTTCGGTCAGTCTGACTGACGTTATCCAGCGACAGCACATTTGGCAAGGACTTTTTATTACGGGTGACCTGGCAAGCCGCGTCAAGGGTATGTTCTTTGTAATCTCTCAACTTGCGCTGAATATGCATGAGATAGGAATTGGAACTGCCCTCCAGTCACGTTTGTCTTCATTTATTGTTGGTAATCCAGATCAGTATAACGAAATTCAACCGCGGTCCATTCGCGTTGTGAGCGTTCCCGAGTATTTCGCCGAGTATCGGGAGAAGGGAGAAGGGCTTGCAGCGTTCTTGGGGTCTAGCATTGTCGCCAAGGTCAATGCGACGCTACCTTTTCTTTACAGCGTGCTGACGACCATCGAACCAGATCTGTTTCAATGACGCTCAAGGGAGAAACTTTGTCTCCAAATTGGATTACGACGAGAAAGGCCCCCGCGCTATCATAGAAATGTCGCCTGCACTGCTGTAATTGACATAACCTCATGCGGAGTTTGTATTTGTCCGAAAACTGTACAGTTTTTCATCGGCAAACTTCGGCACTGAACTTTGTTACCCACCACCCACTTCACGAGCCAATAAGTACTCGATGGCACCCATCAAGAAATCCAAAGCCGCCAAATCGACTGAGTCCATCGCATCTCGTCTCGCTCTTGTCGTGAAGTCGGGAAAGTACACTCTGGGTTACAAGTCAGCGTTGAAGCAGATGCGCAGCGGCAAGGGTAAGCCCTTCTTGATAAACTCACGGGGACTGGAGCGTGAGGCTGAGAAGGTCCCTTGTTCTGACGTTCGTCTTGTATGTCGCGTCTACAGCCAAGCTCGTATTGATTGCTGGAAACTGCCCGCCCCTCCGCAAGTCAGAGCTCGAGTACTACGCCATGTTGTCAAAGACAACTGTGCACCATTTTGCTGGTACCAACGTTGCCCTCGGCACTGCTGCTGGTAAACTGTTCCGTGTCGGGTACGTTGACCATATACCTCATATCATTGACATTCACCTGACAAGCGATCAGCGTGATGACCGTCACAGACCCAGGTGACTCGGACTTGCTTACTTTCGCCGAGGGTAATGCTGCATAAAAGATGCGTGGAAGCGCTTTTAAAAATACTTCATGTGAGATTTATGTCGCAAGACTCTCCCAGCACCCTCGCATTTGAGTAGTCCCAATCACATTTCGGCGTGTACATCTTTTGCATCATGCCCTCAGGCCTCCGCCCGTTGTGATATTGCACATCAAAATCTTGTCGATGACACTACAAATCCACATGATAATTCCCTGAGGGTATGAGTTACATTCATGATCAAGAAGAATGAAAACAATGCTGCATCATGTCTGCCCTGCTCCTTTATGCCCTGCTCTAGCCCCAGTCGCAACCATTTTTCTGTCCACCATGTCCGCAAATGTGGGATATAAGATGGTCTGCTCGGGTGAGGTAGACCGTACGGGCGGATGCACCACCGGTTGCGAACGAGATAAAAGTGAACGCTGGTCCACCAGTAGTTGGCTCCGGACCTCGACGTCTACGACAACGGGTTCGGCAATGTCGCATTGGAAAGAAGTGAGGTCCTTGAACGCGATGGGTTCATCGTCACTCTGAACGTCGTCTTGCACGGTCAATCGACTCCACTTGCGTGAGATGCCCTGGGATGCTCTTGTTTGGCTAGTAGGCCTTCGGGGTGGAATCGAGACGGGAGCAATCAATAATTCCGACCGACTCAGATGGTTGGGGAGTGGGGACGGCAGTCGGAGACGGCGAGGGGGCGCGAGGTTCGCAAGCGGCGCTAAAGCATCTACAGATAGACGCTTGTTTATAAGCTCGCCGTGCGCGTGTTCAAAGTGGCTATGGAACTGTTGCACGCGGACAAACACCTCCTTGCAACCTAGTGGGTCAAGTGAGTAAAATACAGAGAAGCAAAGGAACGTACACATACCGCGTGCTGGACACAGTATGGCAGCTCTTGAAAGGTGACTGAGCTCCATGTGTGTCTTCAAGGCACCCGGTGTGCTATGAAGACGGCCAGCGCAACGAGAGTATTTACACTCATACGTTCCATCCTAAGATGACCTACTGAGGCTCCGGTATAGGCACTATGTATGGCAACCACTCACCCGTTGCACAGCATGAGAGCAGTGTCGAAAGAGATGCTGTAAATGAAGTCAGAGATGATCATCAATGATGTTTTTGGTGTATAATGTGCAATGAGTGCAAGATCACCTCCAAGAGCTACTAGATAATCCTGCAGGTGAACTTGACAAGTGTGAAGAAAAACTGCAAGACTTCAAGTGACACTTGGAGGAGTCCTTGACAAGAAAAAAATAGCAATGTAGCAATACAAAAGCAAATTAAATTTGATCACCTTTGCCAATGTATTCCAGCTATTGAGTGTGACAGTGCAATCCCCCCATTCACATTGCATTGTTTGAATGACACTGTGTGCTAAGTCAATGATTTCATCCTTTGATATGTGGATCTTTGACATATCAACTTTGAGTGATGTTCCCTGGAGAGAGAGAGGTAATACAAATATTTGGCACTGAGTAATTTGAGTTTGAAAAATATGTGTAAACAAATTCATATAAGATCTGAGCCTAGCATTGACATAGCAAGAATTGATTGGTTGGTTGGTCTTGCCAAGCTGCCTATTTCCAACCTCTGACCAGCTGATGGTCAAGCAGATGATGTTGATTAGAGTCAAGTATGTAGGTCTATTGCCCAAATTGAGCTGAAAGCTACACTCTCTAATCAATCATGGTCCCAAAAACAGAGACAGTTTGGGTATCTGAGGGTGGTCACTATGGGTGGTATGCTTCCAACAACTGATTCACACTAGTGGCTTTAGTACAATCATGGATTACAATATAGGCTGATTACAATATACTGCTATATAAGGAATGGTATAGATACCCAAGAAGGGTCTTGAGTATGGGTATGGGTATGCTATAATTGAGGGTACATACAGTATGTGTAAGGGGCCAGGTTTGGCCCCTGACTCATTAGTGCTATGGGCAGGAGTTTTCATTACATAAGCTAGCTCTTTTTGCACTACTACAGTCACTATGCTTGTGTTTCTCCTGCAATAGAATGGGATTAAACACACTTGTGACTTGGTGAGAGACTCCCTGGGCCTTTGGCCCTTGTAACCCTTACAGTATGATGAGGTATGGATACTTGCAAATATATCTCCCACATCTTGGAGGACGTGCTGACTCAGCAGGCTGTGCTGACCCGGGGTTCTCCGACAGTACCCACGAACGCGACAAACACGCACCGCACGTTTGTTTCCTCGATTATAAATACATATCAACTTGATTTACATAATCACAAGGTCCACAAAAGGCTGTGGGTATCTAGGGGTATCAAGGGTGTACCCACTAAGAGTATGAGTATAGTACCAACTTGGATCAGATCATCAGACCCAGGTTCTATACACACAAATGTTTGCAGATCTAATGCACAAGTTAGCAACATATATACATACATACATGACATAGAAAAGTCTAGAATAACAAGCCTTAGAAAACATTGAATAGTAATCCAGCTTTGACTAACATCATATATGTTGAGGATGGCACATACATCAAAGGACAAACATTGTAGTCACCAATGTCCAGGGCTTGTTCCATAATCATATCATTGGCCTAGACCCTGCCAGGAAAGTCTAATGACTCAAATGTATTCTATCTGAAAAATGTCCATGGTAGAGACATTGATACAATGAGAATGAATGTATCTGAAAAGGTAAGGACTAGCAATGTCTCACATTTGCTCAAGGGAGAAAACATGTGAGGGAAGTATTACTTACTATGATCATACCAGACAGAGGTGGTGATCATGTTACGCGTAACGTATACAATGGACTAAGCTCCTAACTTGCTACTCGAGTGATACTCACGAAGAGACCAACTCAAGAGACGGCAAGGGACGAGGATTCAGTCAAGGGGTTTCCTTGAGCGAAGATGAGTGACTAGGGGTCGGTCAAGGGGTTTCCTTGAGCGAAACAAAGACTAAGAGTTCGACTGAGAAGTCGCGAGGATGGGCTTGATAATACGCTAGTATTGCGCAGTTCAAGACTAGAGTACTAACAGTGTAGACGACAAATATTTATACACGAGATGCCTTGCGCACGGACCAAGGGATCGAGAAAGGAAGTAAGGTTAGGAAAGGAAAAGAACAGTGAAGAACATCGAGGAATATGGACAGAGTTACCCGTCGTGGGGGACGTGGGTAAAAGGCAAGACTAAAGGAGTCGAAGAAGTACACGGAAGGCGGATAAGTCTGAAAGAGATAGGTCCGGTGATCAAAAGAAAAGCGGAGTACAGGTAGAAGTGATCGTCTCGCCAGTTAGAGCGATGAGAAGAAAAGAGAACCAAGACGAGACGATGAAAGAGAAGGGAAATCGTAACAGATCACAACTAGAAAGAACACTAAGCTATATGAAGAAAAAGTGAACAACAGACATTACCAAATAGTACATAGTCAGTTGACTGGATGATTGCAACAGCTTGCATAGAGGGGAGGCTGGGGAGGAAAGAACTGGTCAAGTTGAAGGAGTTGATTCAACAGATAAATGCTTAAAAGTGCACCAATAATCCAGCTGTGGACAATTAAGATGGTAGAGCTGTTGAGTGTACCTTGCATCAGAAGACGATCCATTACAAAATCAATTATGATCGAAGGCAGGGATATGGAACATGCAGTCTTCCTCTCGAATCGTTTGGGCACATTACACGTATCTCAAGTGCATGTATCGATTTTAGAGCGCCGCATCTGGATAAGCTCATCGAAGGGAGTCACTTCTGTGAGATAGCGATGTCGCCGTGAGTGATATCTCGCCTCCTGTCCAACTGGCAGTCGGCACCCGAGGACGGATTGATCCAAAGCATTGCTCGTCCCATCTGATCGCCGGATTCACTAGCAGAGCCTTCTTAGCAAAAGTCCGTCCGGCTAAAATGATCAACGCTGTCACCAGAAACGTGTGGCATGCCCTGCAGTACAGATGGTCAAACAATCGGTCAAGGTAATCCACGGAGGAGTACATGGTGTCGGCTTCAGTGTTTCCGGCGTATTGTCACTGTCCGTGCACAAGTCAATGCCGTACTTTGCAGGTGCTTCAGCTGGGGACGAATAGAGATAGCGGCCATCACATTGCAGCATGCGTGAACATATCAAACAAATTTCGGATGATGGCGGACACCATCCTGTGATGCCATCGAATACCATACGAAGAACAACGATGACTGGACTGCCATCGTACATAGGTTCGGTGCATGATACAAGTCAAGGCTGTGATTTGCATGTTGGCCAATCAGACAAATCAAAAAGTATGATGCTTACATCGTTCCAGCGTACCAGAGGCCTTTCCCAACCTATAGCGCGGGCTGGGGAAGTGAGCTAATCATATCAGCCAATACGTCATATGGGACGTCTTTGGTGAGAACGCTACTGAACTCGGAGACACTAGGACCTGCGGAGACCCTTGGTACGAAACGTTGGAAAACACGCCCAAGCGAGCCTGACGATGGTGAGAAATCGAGTTGGACGGAGGCATGACACAAGCGTGGAGGGGCCCGAACCACCGCGTCCGCAGGTCGACTCATTCTGTGTGGTTACTGTAAGTAAAATTGAATGAGGGCACGAAGTTCGAACAGGCCTTACGGGGACTCCATATTGCACAATACATTGGCAGACACGGTGTCGAGTGACCGTGACGCTGCTGAGAGGCTATCTGATCCGACAAGCCTTGGGAACGCTTAGAACGTGGTCCGGGAATGGTTGTTGTGTGCGCTGTTCAGCGCTATCCAGATGGAACAATGGATAGTCGCGGTGGGTCACCCAACCACATTCAACATGGGCAGTGCTTTGGAATTGGTGTATGGAATGACAAAAGATGGGCAGAAAAGGTCGCACCGGGACAAGTGATGCAAGGCTAAGCTTGCTCCGAAATCCGTTGCTCTTCCGATCACGTCACTCCCATCTCTGGCAAATGACGAAAACCCACAGATCAATATAATAACCGGCTGACTAGGTTCATGTGCAGCCAGTCTCACTATCGTCTTTCCTGGCTATCGTTGACTGCATCGTTCCCGTACTAGGACGGTGCCTCGTGTCATATCGTTGCGTCCGAGGATTTCGTGCATCCCCACAAGCTCGAGAATCAGGCCATCGAGATTTTTGCACAAGTGCCCCGGTACGGTATGACAGAACGGTATGCAGATACAGTCCTTTTAATTGTGCATGCTGGCTTCGCACCCAGGCGAGGGAGAGATACATTACATTCCGTGTTTGATGTTGACAGCGGGGCACTTGAAGTCGATTGTGCAGCTTCGTAATTGTCTGTAAATACACTAAGTTGCATTACACTTCTAGCATTGATCTTATGTACGGGGCTGGTTAGATCCAAGCGCGAGGAGTCTCGGCACCGCGGACAAACGTGGGGTATATGGCCCGATCGTGAACAACATTAGTCTCGGTGGCTCGGTAGTTGTCAGTCTACTGCGTCTTCAAATTCAAACCCGGTGGAGTCGATGGATGAACGAGGGGAGCGGCACTTGGCCGATTTCGCAAACCCGTTGAATGACCACTGCTCATCAGACAGACTCGGATACAACCACGATCGTGAACGGAGCCGCATCACGTTTGCAGACGTTGACACCGTCAAGTCGAACAACTCGTCGCAATACCGTCTTCAGGCCGCAATGCTATAAAGGGTTGAACATCATCGAGAAAATACTTTGCAGTATAGGCATCTGTGCTCATGATATCCCTGGGAGGACTACGTCTCGTTGTATTATCGCTCTTTAAGCCGTAGATGATAATAACCCATGTATTTCGATAGCAAGGCAACCCTAGCATCGGCTGGATCGCATGGAATGATAGAACCTGTCGAGCCATGTCCGCGGTTCGTGAGAAGTAACGGAAGCTTGGCCCCACCTGATCGAGGACTTCGCGACGGCTTGTCACTTTGCCCAGATGAAGAATGCCCCCCGTCCGATTCTCTATCGACAAAACTGATCCTGATAATGTATCGCAGCAGCTCTTTCCTTTCAGTGCTTGAGAAGCTGCTGTCATGAGACGGGACCGCCATGGGAACTCCATCTCGGGTCAGTCACCCATCCGCCTTCGAGATCAGCAGCCCTGTCCACGTTTCGCTTTGCGTCCAACGTCTCTCATTTGCGGGACGTCGGGACCATTTTGCTTTCTGGGTGGGCTCGGTCGGTGTCACCTTGCCATAGCCCTCTATCTCGACGGGCAGCAACGGCGCGGGCAAAGGCCGCGGATAGAAAATGAAGGCCATCAGCCGCGCTTTCTCGCGTTTTTCCACTTCGGTCAACGCTCCAGAACCCAAGTCTTCCGCCATTGCGTATCCAAACACTTGGGCGCTCAAGCATCTCCGTCGACTTTCAAGGAAGGTCTATCAGATTGCTGCACGATCGGGAATATCAATGAGGAACCTCGCGGCAGCGATGTATGGTCTAGCTCACATAGCTCGTGTAGCCCCCCGCCATCAAGCTCTCTTCAAAATGTCCGATGTTTCCTGAAAGAGCGCGATCTGTTTGCCCTTGGTGTGACTGCTGATGAATCTAGGCTGGCCGAGGACCAGAGCAGTGCGTCTTCGGCACCTGATTCAGACGCGAGTGGTCTGGTCAGCGCAACTCGGTCGCTCGAATAGTCGCATTGGTTTCAATCAACTGCGCAGCATCTGTCCCGTGTTCATCTTTGATTCTCTGCAAAGGAGAACCCGTTGGGTTATTTGTCGAGTTATCGGGACGGGACGACCGAGGGAGCCTTCAGTCGGCCGTTATTAATGTGCTATGGGATGAGATTGTACCACGGCGTTATGGGTTGCGTCGATATTTGTCGTGAGGTAAGATATGTGAGAGGCAAGATACGAAGGACTCGTAGTGGCTATTGTACGCCAAAGCTGAGATAGCAAATGCTGTCTGCGGGACAGAGCTACGAACGAGCTACGTCTGCGTGAGAATGACCCGTCCTAATGGCCAGACACAACCTAGACTCTAGTGTGGGAATCGAATGCGGCCGGAACGGTGCAAAAGAAGATCTACAACGGTCGTGTGAGACGAATGCGGTACTAGCCCAGCGAGCGAGCGTACCCATGCAATCCAAACTCAGTGGGCAGGACACCCAACTCGTAATAGACTATTGTGTGCGGAAATGGCAACGACCGGGACCCTCCAACGCGATGCGACCTAGTTTTGCGATGAGGTCGGTGTTCTCGTAGGTGTCGCCCGTGCGTTAAGGGGATCAGGAGGTGGCTTAGTTTGTGACGCGCTCCTGGCGTAGGGCCTAGCCTGGACTCAGGCGTGTCGTTATCACATTCCGAACTATCAATTCACGTTCGTGATGGAGAGAAATGAACTGGCGCACCTCGTGAGACTGCCAGACAGGGTGATGACCAGCGACTAGCACAGGACAGAAGATGTGGTACGTTCAATACTTGAGATATAAGTGTCAGAACTTGGGCGACATCGGTGGGCAATATCGTCTGCGGGGTGCTGATGACAATAAAAAGCGCCGTCCCTGTTTAAAGTCCCGTCTTGGACTCGGAGGAGCGAAGCTCCAATTAGCTGACATAATATGGGTGGACAGTGGCCAAGATGAAGTTGATGCGTACGCCATACACCCACTTCTATAAGGCAACTATCTCTATGCTTGCATGCACTGATATATTCCGCAGGACGGTGCTGCTTGTTGTGTCATTGCTTCCTAATACTCGAAACTGTTGCAGAAACGCTCGAACAAATGATCCAACCACGTTCAACACAGGGAATACTTTAGAACTGGTCGGGTATAGAATAGCAAAACGATGCACAGACAAGGTCACTGGATTCGCACCGGGACAGGGCCGAGATGAAGTTGGCGTGATCTCAAGCCAAGAGGCCACCCTGTTGGCGCAACCGGGGTAGGGATGCATTTCTCCATTACCAGTAGGTGTTGCATACCATTTTCGTACCCTGCCTCTGACACGAATACTACGCCTTGGGTGCAATTACGTGGACGTATGTTCTCTTCCTCTGATCCAGTTGTTCCACTTCCCAGACTGGTGCAGGGGCTGGAAAATCGCAAGCACCCATATCTTTGGCATTCCAGACTATGCAGTGGTTGTCACGCTGTTGCGCCGTCCAGAGTTCTTCAAGGCTGCTGGTGATGGTAGAACGAAGTGCACTTTTTGTTGGGCAATGGTTTCGAGTCATATTGTTCGCTGATTCACGGTGGACGTCTAATTTATCAGGCTTGGATTAAGGAAGGACGATATGTTAGAATCAATCACATCCTCCACACGAATAGATAGCAATGGTGTGCATAGACAAGTAATGAGAATAGTATATGAGGAACAAGCACCAGCTGTGCACACCCTTTGAGTCTTTGACAGAAAGCGCCATCATGGCGCATCACTGCTTGTGCGACAAACTGCCTGGATTTCCTCCATCTGCATTTCATCACCTTGTTCATCACCTTCGTTCTCCCTAGGATCTGCAAATGCAATCACACTCAGAACAGCACCATGCCCCAGCCCGGACCCAAAACCAAATGCTGTGTCGATGTGACTTCCTCGTCTGCCTTGAAGATCATACGCATAAAGCTCCCGTAAACCCAAGATGAATCTGGGGACAAGAGTAATTGGGATAGCAGCAGGGAGTTCGGTCCATATAGCATTGAGGAGACCCACACTAAACATCATAGAGAAGACTGAATCTAACAGGAGACTGTCCATAATAATGTGCTGTCAGCCAGTGGGAAGAAACTCAAAAAAAAGAAAAAAAGAACATACACAATGAAGTAGATCATACCATCCCTCACAAGACATTTCATGTAACGGTTAAGTTTGAAACATTTCTTCACCTTGTATACTTGAAGTGATTCTTTGATAAATTGAATAATGGTGAGAAGACACATCAATAGACCAAG
>JBBPNZ010000930.1:0-12481 GCA_038091195.1 Phylloporus rhodoxanthus
ACAGTTTGGTTGGTGCTGAAATGGTGCACTGTTACCCCTCGCTCGAACAAGTCTTCCCGCAAGGTGATCTTATCTCTGTCAGCCGGTGGTTTCTCCCTGTCCTGTGACTTTATTCCTCGACTTGCCCGATGTTGTCGCGTGTACGCTGAATTGGAGCCTGTACTGACATTCTTCTGCCCTAGATCACGATGCCAGGTGCTATGGTAATGTCTGGCGCTATTTCCACTACCGGAAAACTAGACAAGTCATAGGCACGTTGGCTGGTTGATGAGGCTCCTCCTGTGTGAACCTGCAGGTGCAACCCCCCATTTCCTTTCTCGTATGTATTCTTCCTCAAATGAGTCGATAGATGTACGCTCAGATTTCTACTGTGCGCCCCAGATATCATGAAGAGTCGATATCATGAAGAGTCTAGCATGTGAGTTATATGTGTATCATCCACCCCACATTGCGGCCAACCCTCGAAATCCAGAAGGGCCATTTTTAGCGTTGACCCCGCTATGCAGTTTCAAGTGTGGGAGACCATTGCACGGCTTCACTAAGGTAAGGTGAGCCCGTCACTTGACCATCTCCCCTTGTTGACATCACACACAAGATCACCCAACCCCTCGCGTTCAACAGTATCTTTTCACACTGCTCTCAGTTTACAAATGTTTGTCCTGGAGGATTCAATGAGATGACACCTACCCTGTGCGTCACTGAAGGCGGCATGTTCGTGCCTGTCATTGGCGTACCGCTTCCTTCCGCATTTCTCAACGCACTCAAGTGGATGGGAACTGCTTCATCCTGGTTCATGGCATTTTTGTCGGCTCCTTTGTTTTCTCTTCGTACCTCCTGATTGTCATGCACTTTATACCCTAGATCACTGTGGTCATCTGTATTTAACCTTTATTTCATTCAACCCTTTGTTGACACGTTTTGACCTTTTCCCAAGTGTCAATTACACTCTTGGACAGAAGCATTTCCAGACAAGCTCAAGTTCACTCTGGAATACCTGTGAGGGATCGACAGCTTGGAACGCAGCTCGCTCAGCAACGCCTACTTTTTCTCCCTTCCATTAATTCATTCTCTTCTGCACCCCTGCGTCCTCGCTAAGGATACGAGTGACGCCATGAAAGATCAATCGCAGTGTCATTTTTCACATACTCTTCAGACAGAGCAAGCCGACGAAATCGGCTGCGTCCTTGGGCATGAACTTGGATACTGGTTTCACAGGCACCTCACCATCAAGCAGATTATCAGACATCTTCACCATTCTCGCGCTCCTTCGTTTGTTCGTGCATGCACCACAGTCCAGTCACTTTCTCGAGGGTGATCTTGGCACCTTTACCGACGGTCGTTGCGTTTTCAACGTTTCAGGTGTGTATATGTAGGCTGGTTTAGGGCTGTTACTGACAACGACGGGCATGGATGATTTTGACGTCGATAAAGATGTTAATCGGCATTGCAATCAACCTTATCTTGCACAGGTTCAAGTGCAACGTCGACCGTTTGTTTCACATGCGGGCTCCAGGGTTGTGGTGTGCACCTGAGATGGAGAATACGAGGGCCAGATCAGAGGCACACTCGTGAGGCTGCACGTCCAGAGGCTATCAACTGTTAGGGTGGACTGGTGTGCGTATTCGCGTTTATACTGGTGACTTGGTTGATTTGCTAAGTATCCAGAGCATTACTGTTCACATGTCAGGCTGGCGGGTGTCAAGGCACTCTAGAACTTCAAGGTAGAACGAGCGACAAAGGAAATATACATAGCATCACTCGTGCGATGAGTTATCCGCCCATATTGTATCAGATCCTGTCTAGTTTGGTACCCGTCTGCTTCAGGTCAAGATGCTGACGCGCTCGATGTCAGGGTGGTAGTATCCCCAACCCAGACCATGAAGACGAGGAAGGAGTAACCATCCCTCACTGTCCGCAATGAGGTCGACGAACCAGCTTGACTGGTTTCCCATTGTCATCCTTCATACTTGGAAATGACAACGTCCGCAGTCAACAAAACCTCACTTAAGGTGTTGCATCACTACATTCGACCCATATGATGATACATTGCTACCTAGATTGCAATGCCCGTCTGTCAATTGTTCTTGAACTCGCCAGCATGGCGTAATGCCCCATTCCCCCTGCCCGACCGGAAGCTGATGTATTTCTCATCTACAGATCGAACGAAAGAGGAGTTGACTGTGTTGGTGAGGAGTTCATAGATATTTGCGACCCGTCAGGTTATATGTTACCTCTGTACACACGAGATAACTCTGTCGAATGTATCACTTGCCTCGGTCGAACGACCTGCAGATTGTAGTTACTCTAAGCGCTGTATTCCTTGGGTTCACCGTATATTCAACGTATCCCCTTGCCAGACATGGAAGTACAAATACAAAGCTTAACGAACTCGTAGACATGGAGCCTGAGATACAAAGTGAGATCAGCATGGACATAGAATTTGAGACTATCAATCCAGTACGCATCAATCCCATGTGAATCATACCAACATATACCAATTCAAGAAAAATGCATAGAACGAAACACAATCGGGACTCTTTGGCACCCGGGATTAGAGATATAATACAAGAACAGGCCAAAATCATCTGGAAGAGATGACATCAATACAGTTGCCTTCATAAGAGAAAAAAGAAACCTGCATCGATCAAAGAAGTCAAATTCCGATATGCACAAAGACAATCCTCTTCTCCAGCGACACTTCATCGGCATTCTCGATCACCGCAGTATTCAGCGCCGCAGCCGCGTTCGTGAAATCAACGTTCGGGTGTTTGAACATCTCCTTGTAGAACCGAGTGACCACCTGGTGCGCAATAGCGTCATCCACTCTCCACAACGTCCCAATCACCCCATTGAACCCTGCAAACTGCATCCCGGCCGCGAGATGGAGGACCTCATCTGGGGTCGACGCATCTCCTTTCGCCGTATGACATGCAGACAAGAACGCAAACTCGGAGTTTGTGTAGCGCTCCTGGATGATGCGCATGAGCGTGAGCTTGCCATCGCCCATCGCGAACCACGAGTCAAACGGCTTCGTCGCGTGTTGCGCACCGTGGCAGGCAATGTGGACCCAGCGATGGTCCCGGAATGCCTGCACGGTGCTTTCCATGGAAGCCGCGGGGCCAGTGACGGTCTCGAACTTCATGTTTGCGGGCATGTTTGTCTCATTTCGAATCCTCTGGATTTCGTGTTCCACCTCGGGGAGCTGGCCAAGGTTTGTGTCTGCGCTCAAATGTGCCTGACCGACGGCAGCAAATGAAATCATGTTCGATGATCCAGAGATGTCCTTCTGAGAACGAATACGGTCGCGTGCACGAAGAAGAGCCGAGAAAGATGGCGCATATGAAGAAACGTAAATATCCATGAGATTCTTCTTTCCTTTCCGATGTGGACCCGCAGCGTGGAGTGGTAGGAGGGTAAATTTCGACGTTGGGCACCACCAGATCCGCGAGCCCGGCGGCAGCTGCACATCATTTTGCAGAACATCAGCGATTGGTGCGACAACGGATGACCATAGCTCGCGCAATACTTCCTTCACATACGACTCCCTGTGCGGCCCATATGCATGCGAGTCCCGGGTCAATTCCGATAATTGCGTGCATAGCTGAACGACATCATTGAGTGAGCAACGAAGTGGAACACGAATGGGTGCGCGAGCGCGAAGGACTACGAGGGCGTCACAGCTGTATTCACTTGCATTCACGATGATGACTGGTCCATATTTTGCAGCTCGCTGAAGATCGTCGAATTGGGGAGGTAAAAGGAATCGCGAGAACCCGTCGAGACTACGAATCTTGTCCACCACACGCTGCCATTCCTCCTGGGCTCGCCAGAATGGATCTGTTCCTTGGCCTTCACTTCTTTGAGTACGTTTTCTGAGGTCTGCGCTCAGCCGTGTGAATTTCCTCGCGAGTTCTCCGTCACCTCGACTTTCCAACACAGCCATAGAAATGTCGAAACGAGCCAACTGATTCCACAGGATTCCCCGACCTTGCTCCAAAAGCTCAGCAGCCATATGGAAGTCACCATGCCTAGTAGCACATGAGAATGCATCATTGGCTACATCAGCCACCCTTGCTTGCATTGTCTCATGCCTAGAGTCCAGTGAAGAGCTGAGGGAGGTGAAGTGGTCCAGTGTCTTGAGTAATGTTTTGTAGGCATCCAGGACTGATGAGTGATTGTGTCTTTCAGCATCCTTCACCCAAGCTTGTGTTGCTTCCAACAAATACAAGGAAGCTGCTGGGCCACATTTTCTTAATAATGCGTAGATTCTGAAAGCTTCATCTGCTGAAGGAAGTGGTTGATCAGGAGAATGAGACTTTTCAGTGGTTTTGGATAAAAGGAGAGTGGTTGCAGCTAGTTGAGATGCATTGAATGCAAAATTTCTGTGGTGGACTGGATAGGTTCCCAATGCCTCTTTGAACAACTTGTTTGCCTTGCTCAAGTCAGAGTGGTTTTCTAATTTGTTGTAGCGATCCCAGAGTGAAACTGCAAGATTCTGAAGAGCAAGTCCATGGTCCATATGGTTGGAGGGACATTGCTCAAGATGCATCTCTGCAAGTTCAATGTCTCTGTTCAGATCTGTTAGATTACCCAGCTTTTGATAACGTGCATTGATAGACACTGCAAGATTGTTCAAAGCTAAATGATGATATGGATGACCTGTTGGACAAAGCTCAAGCCTTTTTTCTTTCATTTCAATGGCCCTGTTGAGGTCAGTGATATCTCCTTGTGCATTGTAGCACTTCTGTAAGGATGTTGCAAATGATCCAAGAGCTATTGCATGATTTTAATGACCCAATGGGCAAAGATCAAGCCATGCTGGATGCATGTCTATGAGCCTGTTTAGATCCTCCTTATTTTGTTGTATGTTATAATGCCTGTTTAAGCCCACTATAAGTGCTCCAAGAGCCTCAGCATGTTCTGGATGTCCCAAAGAACAGAGAAGAAGTCTCCTTTGTTTAACCTCAATGGATTTATTAAGATCTGGAATATTACCATCCTGATCATAATGCAATTCATATGCAACCCCAAGATTATTCAGGATACTGGTGTGATTTTCATGACCCAAAGGACAAAGATCCAATCTTGCCAGTTCTACTTCAATCAGTGTGGACATGCTGGCCACATTTTTTGACCACCTTCCAAAGTTGTATAGCTTGTCTGAAAAACTGGTAAGAGCTGACTGACAGTCATGCCCATTTGTTGCAATCTGAAGTACACATTTAGTCACATACCAGCTGAAACACAACACAGCTCACCAGCATATCATGTGCCCTGCATGCAATGGAGAGAGTTGCAGGACCAGCAGAGTATCCAGGTACATAGCCTGGTACATTATTACCAATTGAGTTGGAGAGATAAACATGGGGCTTACATTGCCAAGTATTGCCAGACTCTAGCAAGCTGGTTACATCTGTGACCATTTGATCACCCAAAGGCTGTTTGTCCCAGTCATGGGTAAGCTCTTTTGGCAGAATCCATATAGCAATGTGAACAGAAGTGGTGGGAGGTGCAGAGCTGGGGTGAAAGGATGAGCAAACATAGATGATTCAAAAATGATACTCACAAGAGAAAGGGATGGTTCCATGTCAAGATCAAGCCATCCTCTGATAGGTTTCCAGAGCATGTTATTTTAGACATGTCTCCAACACAAATAGTAACATGGATGTCCACTTTGGGAAGGCATGATGGGATGGTCAGTTGACCAACTATATAAAAGAAGTGAACACACATGAGCATACCAGCTGGCAGGAGCCTAAACTCACCTGTGACTTGAAATGTAATGTCTTTAGGGTTTTTGAGCCAGTACATCAGAAATTATGTACTGTAGATAACAGACTGACAATCAGATGATAGAGAAGACAATAGATGGGGCCAGAAGAAAAGTAAAGTTGGAAAAGGGGACAGAGGGTGGACTTGGGCAGGGAGAGGTGGAATACAAAGGCTATAAGATGAACAGGATAGAAACAAAGTAGAGATACACTATGATGTGGAGGTGAGGTGTTGGGTGTAGAAATGTCAGTTGGATAAGAGAAGGTTCCCAGTGTGGAGTTGGAGCTTCAGTGGGCAGGTAGCAACAAAATAGAGCAGCTGAGAGTGGATATGATTATGATAGTGGGGAGGCAAGGCAAGAGAGACTGTTGATTGCAAAAGGGTGTTTAATGCAGGACAAGACTTGTGAATTTGAGAAACCAAGGCACAGCTAGGTGAAATATTGGGTGGGACAAACCTAAAAGATGCAAAGAAAACTGGGCTAACAGGCAGGGAGAGAGACTGAATTGGTCAGGGGCAGGAAGTTGGCAGGAGGTTGGCAAGCAGGACAAGGATGTAGGATGCGGAAACAATACTATTAATATGGAGAAGGCAGGACAATACTGGTACAGAGAAAGAAAGTTTGAATAAGAGATTGATACTTATGCAACATTTATATCACTCACAAGCAGGGCAGAGACAAGGCTATGGAAATAGAAAGAACAGATAAGAAATCCATCTCAAGAGCAAATGTAAACTCACAAAAATGGAATGGAGGACAACAGAAAAAACAGGCTGAGGATCAAGAGCTATAAAACTGCAGCAGAAAGGGCAGGATGAAGAGCAATGAGTTGGAGGTCAAAGAATGGCTGAGAAGGGAAGAATGCAGTGGGACAGTGAACAGATGAGAGGTTGTGTTAAGGAGGAATGAGTACAACTCACAGGGAGCAGGCGAGACCACAAAAGAGGTGGGAAAGGGCGAGAAAGGGCGTTGAGTTGGTGATGGCGTTTCAAAGTAGGCAGGGTGGAATATCGGCCACAAAACCAGATGAGACAAGGCTCAACAGTGCGGTACAGATAGAACGTGGGAGGCGGATGGAAATAGCAGAGGAAGATGCAACAGGCAAGTGAAATGTGTGGAAGTGTGATGAGAGGTGACCGCGGAAAGGCTTAACAAACGAGAGCTGGAAGAGATATGGGGAATCAAGGATGATTATGCTAACACAGTGGATCACAGGCGTTATACAAGAAAACGGGAAGACAAAACGGATAGATACTGGGAATAGGCACGATCGTTGAGATCCGGCAAGATGAAGAGCGGTGGTGCGCACTCAAGTAGGGAGGACAGCGAAGCGGTCACGATGATACTGGCAGGAACTTTATCTTGGTTGTGGTGTTTGTTGTTTTTTTGGATTGTCTGTTGATTGAGAGAACTAGAAAGATGTGTTAGTGAGAATGTGCGCAGATGGCCAACGCAGCGCGTAGAAGGCAAATGAGGGTTGGGAGTTGGAGGGGAAGAACGAGGTTGTTGACAAGCAACACGAGGCCACACGAAACTCCGATATCACTCATCGGTTAGATCCGAAGGAGATACAGTAGACGAAACGCAACACATTTACAGATGGATGAATTCTAGAGCAAAGCTTTATCTAACCTCACCCGACATCATGACTCGAAATGTTCGCCACGTTCGACATGGCCCCATCTATCCAACCTCGCTCAACCTCAACGCTCCATAGCACAAGTTCCGCCAAACCACACCAGGAGGAAGGAAGCGCGGCGAGTGTTGCCCGCGGTGTTGGCAATCAGGCCGCGGTCCCACAAACGAACTCGACTTGTCCAATCATCAGCGTCGACGCGTACGAAAAAGCGAGAGGGTACGTACCTCGTCTGTGATGGGGAACAATCTACACCACGGAGCTTCTTTCCCCTGTGGAACGAGCGCTGCATAAGACATCCGTTCATAACTCTGAAAAGCGCCGTATGCAAAATCTATCGCACACAGTCAGTATCTGTCAGCTATGTGCAACGTACCAAAGTACACTGCAAGCCCAAACGTCTTCCCGGGGGTCATCAACCCTCCAACTATTCGCCTCACAAACGAGACAAATCATAGACAGCCGTACGCCGGGATACATGAGATGAGCACGACAACCAGGAGAAGTACGTGCAAATTGGACCACCCACCCCGGCGCTGCATGATGGGAAAGGTGAGCGAGCCGAGAATGCCAGATACAGGCGTGATCGTGCCAATTAGCATGAGCGATGATGCGTGCATGGAGCATCGTCTTGTCAAACAATAGGGCCACTGAAGTTATGGTCGTGAACGCTATCGCGCGGCGAGAATCAGAAAAGGAAGATGCAAAAGAGAGTAACTCAGCTCGGAGAGCAGGAACCACTCGGCAAGGCATCAAAACGTATGTTGCAGCCACTCCATCTCGAACCACTTCAACATCACCTCAAGCCTCTTCCACAGTACCCCGATCTCTGTCCACACACCCTACGTCATCCCGCCGCGTGGTGCACCTGGGAGCCACAGCGCAGCGGGGACCGAAAACACTACCCACCGGTCTGCTCAGCCCAATCTCCGAGCAGAGCGGGAACGTGGGGCCGTGCAAACGCGTCACAGGCACGAGGGCGAGGAGGGGTAGCAGGATACCCACGCAGTATCCCGACGCGATGCCCTGCACCAATGTGTGAGAGCGCCGTCGTGCAGAGGCGTCAAAGGCTGCGAGACAGAGAGCATGGAGTCTGAGAGCACAGGGTCGTGCGCATCGACTCGATCATTGGACAAGGGTCAGGCAGATGTCTTGTCAGGTTTGTTCTGCGTTTCAATCACTTCGGGATTCATGCGGAAGCGAGAGAAGGTACGCGTTCATGGTGACGACGGGCGCCGAAGCCAATCATGTTGAACCACGGTGGTCTACCATGGAGTTGACAATGAGCGCGTGGAGTACCACGGACCTCGAGTACACGTAGAGGCTGCGCATGTATTAGGAGATTGCAAACGGTGTCGAGCGACACGATAGCAAAGCCTTCACTGCAAGGCCTCATCATTAGCAGAGAAATGGCACGAAAGCTGAACCAACAGAGGAGACGACTACTAATTGTGTAACTTGTGCGGAGTCGGTGTCGGTGTTCAAGACATCGTCGCCGGTCATGCGGAGTGGAAAGAGAGAGCAAGTATTGGAGATAGGTACATGGAAAGAACTGCATACTATTAATGGATGAGAGAAGGTGGGCGCAAGCCGGCCCAGAGCCGCGGAAACATGCCGGGATGGAGTGAGCTGTGAGGTTGGGATGAAGGCAGAAGGGGCTTGCGCACTCGGGACCCCGGAGGAGGCCTTGGCGGGTAGTACTAGGAACGAGCCGAGTCTGGCCCTCTCTATCGTAGAGGTGACTAGTGACTCTTCCCACTGCATGGTTTGGCTATGGCAAGGTGAGCCCTGTGGCGTCACTCGACCATCTCGTCCCAAACGCTCGCGTCCATGGGGATCCTTGCTTCTCATTAACACAATGCTCTCAGTCTACATTGAAGACGTTTGTCCTGGAAGACTCAATCAGATCACACATAACTTGTATGTCACCAACTTGTTGAAGAGTTGCATGTTCATGTCCGTCTTCATTTCTCTCCGCCTTTCTCTACGCATTCAAGTGGGCGTGGACCCCCGCTCATGGAATTTTTGTAGGGTCACTCGCGTCATGTTTTTCTCGTTTCTCATGACTGTCATACACGGGCAGGTCATCATGGTCATCGTGTATCCAACCGTCATCCGACCGTTCTTCCACATGTTTTATCTCTCCCCAAGAGCGAATTGCGTTTGCGCGGACAGAAGCATTGGCAAAGAAGCTCAAATTCCCTCTAAAACATCTCTGTGAGATGACGGCTCGGAACGCAGTTTGCACAGCAACGCATCTTTTTCGGTACCATGTATACGTTCTCTCATCAGCATCCCTGTCTGCTCACTGACGATACGACGCGTTCTTGAAAGAGCAAAAACAAAGCAATCCCGATGGAGTTTCGCGCATAAGCGATCACTGGTACTATATGCACTTCACCATGGGTAACATCTTTGTCATTCTCGTGCCGTTCCTGCGTTTTTGCATGCGCTGCAGTTTATGCGCGCGTTTGACTTTTCGGCAGCAGTTTCTGCGCATCCGCTGACGATCGTGGTATTGTTTTCGTGTTTCAGGTGGGTCACTGGCTGGCGTGATGAGACAGTGCTGAACATGATGGGGACAGATGATTTTCACGCCGACAGAAGCATTTATCACTACAGCGATCAACTTTACCCCCCGCCGGTTCAAGTCTGAAGCTAAACGATTTGCGTGCGAGCCCCATGCCCGGTTGCCTGCGCCGCAGATGGAGGATATGGCTGACCTGCTCGGACGCACACTCGTTATGTGCTCCATGTCAAGAATCCGTTGACGGTTGTATCGTTCTTTTAGTTCGTGACGTCGTTAATCCTACCACCATATACATCCTTCTATGCTGATGGAACGACTCAAGGTACTCGAGAACTTCAATGAGAAGTGGGCGGCCCAGAAAAGAAGGGGCAATAGATGTGTCGCTCCCACGCAAGAGTGCATATACGATCACTGTTAGATCTGGTCGCTAGGACAGTTTGGTTGGTGCTGAAATGGTGCACTGTTACCCCTCGCTCGAACAAGTCTTCCCGCAAGGTGATCTTATCTCTGTCAGCCGGTGGTTTCTCCCTGTCCTGTGACTTTTCCTCGACTTGCCCGATGTTGTCGCATGTACGCTGAATTGGAGCATGTACTGACATTCTTCTGCCCTAGATCACGATGCCAGGTGCTATGGTAATGTCTGGCGCTATTTCCACTACCGGAAAACTAGACAGGTCATAGGCACGTTGGCTGGTTGATGAGGCTCCTCCTGTGTGAACCTGCAGGTGCAACCCCCCATTCCCTTTCTCGTATGTATTCTTCCTCAAATGAGTCGATAGATGTACGCTCAGATTTCTACCGTGCGCCCCAGATATCATGAAGAGTCGATATCATGAAGAGTCTAGCATGTGAGTTATATGTGTGTCATCCACCCCACATTGCCGCCAAACCCTCGAAATCCAGAAGGGTGATTATTAGCGTTGACCCCGCTATGCAGTTTCAAGTGTGGGAGGCCATCGCACGGTTTGGTGAGCCCGTCACTCGACCATCTCCCCCCTAGCTGACATCTCACACAAGATCATCCAACCCCTCGTGTTCAACGGTATCTTTTCATGCTGCTCTCAGTATACAAATGTTTATCCTGGAGGATTCAACGAGATGATAACTACCTTGTGCGTCACTGAAGGTGGCATGTTCGTGCTTGTCATTGGCATACCGCTTCTTTCCGCCTTTCTCGACGCACTCAAGTGGGTGGGAACCGCTTCATTCCGGTTCCTGGCATCTTTGTCGGCTCTTGTTTCTTTTCGTCCCTCCTGACTGTCATGCACAGATTTATACCCTAGATCACTGTGACCACCTGAATTCAACCTTTTGTTGACACGTTTTTACCTTTTCCAAAGTGTCGATTACACTCTTGGACAGAAGCGTTGACAGACAAACTCATGTTCACTCTGAAATGCCTGTGAGAGATCGACAGCTTGGAACGCGGCTCGTTCAGCAACGCCTACTTTTTCTGTCTTCCATTGATTCATTCTCTCTTCCCCATCCCTGCGTCCTCACGAAGGATCTGAGTGATGCTGTGAAAGATCAATCGCGTTGTCATTTTTCACATACTCTTCAGACAGAGCAAGCCGACGAAATCAAGTGCGTCTTTGGGCATGAACTTGGATACTTGTTTCACAGGCAACAAGCTGCTCTGCATCAAGCAGATAGATATCTTTACCATTATCGTGCTCCTTCGTTCGTTCGTGCATGCACCACAGTCCAGTCACTTTCTCGAGGGTGATCTTGGCACCTTTGCCGACGGTCGTGGCGTTTTTAATGCTTCAGGTGTGTATCTCCAGGGTGGTTTAGGGCTGTTGCTGACAACGACGGGCATGGATGATTTTGATGTCGATGGAGATGTTAATCGGCATCACGATCAACCTTATCTTGCACAGGTTCAAGTGCAAAGCTGACCGTTTGTTTCACATGCGGGCTCCAGGGCTGTGGTGTGCACCGGAGATGGAGAATACGAGTGGCCAGATCAGAGGCACACTCGTGAGGCTGCACGTCCAGAGGCTACCAACTGTCTGGGTGGATTGCTGTGCGTGTTCGCGTTTATACTGGTGACTTGGTTGACTTACTAGGCTGTTCACATGTCACGCTGGCGGGGTGTCAAGGCACTCTAGAACTTCAAGGTAGAGCGAGCGACCAAGGAAATATACATAGCATCACTCGTGCAATGAGTTATCCGCCCATATTGTATCAGATCCTGTCTAGTTTGGTGCCCGTCTGCTTCAGGTCAAGATGCTGACGCGCTCGACGTCAGGGTGGTAGTATCCCCAACCCAGACCATGAAGACGAAGAAGGAGTAACCGATGTTTCCCTCGCTGTCCGCAATGAGGTCGACGAACCAGCTCGACTGGTTTCCCATTGTCATCCTTCATACTTGGAAATGCCAACGTCCGCAGTCGACAAAAACCTCGCTTAACGGAGTTGCATCACTACATTCGATCCATATGACAATACATTGCTACCTAGATTGCAATGCCCGTCTGTCGATTGTTCTTGGACTCGCCAGTATGACGTATTGCTGCATTCCCCCTGCCCGACCGGAAGC
>JBBPNZ010000931.1:0-12474 GCA_038091195.1 Phylloporus rhodoxanthus
CTTGAACGAAGACGAGGACGAGGGTCGTTCAGGGGTTTCCTGGAACGAAACTGAGACAAGGATCGGTCAAGGGGTTTCCTTGAGCGAGGCGAGGACTAAGAGTTCGACTTAAGAAGTCGCAAGGATGGGACTTGATAATACGCTAGTATTGCGCAGTTCAAGACTAAAGTACACGAGAGTCGAACAAGGTATTTATACGTGTCTACCTTGCGCACGGACCAAGAAGACAAGAAAGGAAACTAGGACAATAGAGGAAACGAACAATGAAGAACGTTATGGAACGTGGGCGAAGTTAACCGTCGTGAGAGAGAATAGTGTTTGGAAGAGCGGAAGAGGGAGAAGTCTCACACGGTAGTCGGATCAAGGTGAACGAGATAGGTCCGGTGATCAGAAGAAAAGCGGAATGATGGTAGCGACGATCACCTAGCCAATTGTCAAAGTGAGAGGAGAAGATGAACAAGACGAGGCGATGAAAGAGAAGATAAATCGTAACACGGTGGATGGTCAACACTTTTTGAAATTTTTGACAGAACATGTGGTACACAAACCGTATGTTCAATTATTGGCTCCAATATTCATTGTTGTATTATCTGCTTTAGATGCCTTTCACTACCCCATACCCTGGTCCCTACAGTGTGATTATCATGGATAATTGTTGCATTCACAAAATCGAGGAGGTTCGTGCACTGGTCGAAGATATGCACTGTAAGTTGTTTATGTATGTTGACAGCATGTTTCATCTACTGATCGACATTAGTGTGTAAGCTCATTTTCCTGCCGCTGTACTCTCCTGACTATAACCCGATTGAACAAGCATTTTCTACCATCAAATCATACTTTCGCCGTCATTCCAATGATTTATCTATGACTGCAATTGCCCACGCATGTCAGAGCATTACTCCAGACAAAGCCGAAGGGTATTTTAGAGCGTCAGGTTATGTTGTATAGTATGGAATAACTGTTGTGCTATGGTCGTTGTGTTTGTTCTTCACTATGAACTTGTTTTGCTGTCTTGGATTGTAAAAATATGGGCAGCGCTAAGACAAACGTGGCATTCGAAAACTCAAGGGTGTCATTGTGTGATGGAATATACAGTACGTTAATTTGAGTCTAGTAGTTGAATGGATTGTCATCCTCTTCTTCGTCCTCACAAACAATATATCCCTTTGGTACAGGAAGCCAAACATTATGCTTCGCAGATTGATAAAAGAGATCATAGTCCTTGGGTCCATCATCATCGCCAGTAGTCATCAGAGGTCCAGTAAAGTGACAACCACTGCCATCGTGAAAGTTCTTCTTATATCCCACCTTCTTCCTAGGTGGCGGGAGAGTAGGTGACTTCACTCTGTCCCACACCAGACCTTGGTTGCCATTCTGTGAGACTACCATGTTACTATGCTTTCATTTCGCATCAGGCCCATTCTGTTACGTGTTGTCCCAGGTAGGGTGAACACATGACCTCTGTGATGTGGGTGAGGGGTACGGTGAGGGCTTCTCTCATACAACGAGGACCCCCGGGGTGTAGGGTCAAGGGTTCGTCTGACAGATGTTGACAAAGGGGGCTCGTAGGGTCTTCCTAGAGTGGCAAGGGACAAGGGGGTCAACAGGGGCTTCCTTCGACAGTGAACTGCCTGTTCAGAGTACAGATGGAGACTCGCAAGGACAAGAGGAAGAAAGGAAGTCTGTATTGGCAAGCGCGTAGTACAGAGGTAAGACCTAGCTTAGAGGAGACGTACGGTGAGACAATGGTCTATATATCTAAGCTAGCGAGTTCAGGGCAGGTCCAAGAAGCAAGCATAGTAAGCAACAAAGACAAATAAGAATGCGATGGAATCGCATGGAATGATGAAGGAAGTGAACATGATTACGAGTTAAGTGGTGAAGAGTCCGATAGGTCAGATGATGAGTCAATGGAGATAAGTAATTGTGTGAAGAGAAAAGAAGTCCGATGTGAAAGAAGAAAAGAAAGAGGTGAATTGTAACACATTCTACCATACCTGACTGCCCTTTTTGAGATGGATTATGTTGCCTGTTGAAATTCCAATTGCTGCAAGTGTTTTTTCATCGATGTCAGCAAGAATATCTGGGCCAATACCCTGAGTGTCCAGGTCTCGCTCATGTACAGTGGCGTTGTGGACACCAAGATGAGTTTCAGCATGTTTGAGAAACTGTGAGAGCTGTGAGGGTGATGGCAATGGAGGCGATGCAGACATCTTTCGAGCCTGAGAAACAGGTGTCGCAGGAACTGGGATAGGAGTTGGCAGGTTATGAGCATTTGTAAGAAGGCCTGAATTTGCCAGTGTTCAAAGGAGGATGATTGACGTGAGTGAATTGATGTCAGGGTTTGGAGTTGGAGATGGCCCAGCAGTGGGCGGCTGCGAATGTGTTTGTCCTTTCCATGCTGGATGCAAAGCAGGTGCTTTGTTGGCAATATCAAAAGAGGGGATATTTGGCGGATGGTGCAATGTAGCAAGCTCTTCCTCCTATGCAATAACTCAAATTAGCATGATCTCAGCTGATTTCTGGAGTACATACAAGAGCCCGTGCCCAGTCAAGCACCATCATGGGCATTAGCACAATAGCACCTAATGGACCGACAAACATAAGACCTTCATTGTGCTCATTCTTATACATCTTTGCAAGCTTCATATGCCATTGGGTGAGATGTGCATCAAGGTCTGAGAAATCTCCCTTCCGCAACAGGCTCTTTCGTGCATGATTGTCAAGTGAAGAGCTGGAATCTTCATCTTGAGACTCACCGTCAGCTTGATATGGCAATTTTTCAATGTGTTTCATGTTGACAATAATTTTTGTTGTGCTAGGATCACCAGTAATGCCATAGAGCTTCTGGACCATTGCCTTATAGTCTGGTTCATTGTCAACATCCATTGCCTTGCCGATGCGCTGGCTAAATAATTTGTCAGAAGGAGACAGGAACAGGTTGACAAACGAACCCCTTCATTTTCAGCACAATGAACTTGAATGGAAAGCCATGCTTGCTAGAGGCCTTGTACTGTGTTTTTCCATGCTTTTCGAGTATACTTTCCAAGAACTCAACATAGTTCTCCTCACTAAGCGCAAAAAACAGTTCCTTCATCTTGACAGCTTTCTCTAGATGTTTGGAGGCAGAGCTCTTGCCTTTAGCCTGCTTCTTGGGGGTGGAATAGATAGTGAGGGCAACTGCAAATGCATACTGCCTCTTCAAATCATGAGTAGAGGATGGTGAAGACATGGCAGCCAGTGAAGGCAGGCACACCTCGCCAATGTTGACATGCAGTGCACACTCAGGTCCACTCAGGTCCATCCGGGGTCCTTACCTGGCCGATTCCGACATGCAACTTTCCTCTGTGAATTTTCCACATTGATATGAAAACTGCTGTAAGTAGTACTGTAGGTTCCTGGGTTTAGGGGGGATGATAGATACTGGGATGACAATGGTGTCATGGATTGCATGTGCATGATGTTTGTTTCGCTGTAATCGAGTGCAGGTGCTATATGCATGAAAGCCAGGCAGTTATCCTGATCGAGGTGTATGCATGATGTTTGTTTCACCATAATTGAGTGTGGGTGCCATATGCATGAAAGCCAGGCAGTTATCATGGTCGAGGCACCTGCATTATGTGTGCTTTGCCATAATTGAGTGTGGGTGCCATATGCATGAAAGCCAGACAGTTATCCTGGTCGGGACGTGTGCATCATGTTTGTTTCACCATAATTGAGTACAGGTGCTGTTACGATTTGTCTTCTATTTCATCGTCTTGTCCTTTTTCTTTTTTCCTCTCACTATGACAATTGGCTAGGTGATCGTCGCTACCGCCATTCCGCTTTCCTCTTAATCACCGGACCTATCTCTTTTACGTTGACTCATCTACCGTGTGAGACTTCTCTCTCTTCCGACCTTCCATACATCATTCGTTCTCACGACGGCTAACTTTGCCCGTGTTCCACCATGTTCTTCACTGTTCTTTTCCTTTCTTGTCCTTGTTTCCTTTCTCGATTCCTTGGTCCGTGCACAGGGTAGACATATATAAAAACCGTGCTTGATCCACCTGTACTTGAGTCTTGAACTGTGCAATACTAGCGTATTATCAAGTCCCATCCTTGCGACTCCTCAGTTGAAACCTTAGTCCTCGTCTCACTCAAGGAAACCCCTTGACCGATCCTCGTCCTTGTCGTCGTTATAGGAAACCCCTAAATGACCCTTCGTCCTTTGTCCTCCTTCGTCTCTTGCCATCTCTTGAGTTGGTCTCTTCGTGAGTATCACTCGAGTAGCAAGTTAGGAGCCTAGTCCATTGTGTACGCTACACGTAACAAAAGTTCAAGACTAACCTCGGTCCCACCTTTTACGGTGTAGGACCCACCAGTAATCATCACGAGTCGATCATCCAGATTCGGACTCCGCCCAGACCCCCTCGATGCTGACAGCGACATTGAAATTGACGCCCCCGAAGAACAACTGTCTCAACAGCTCATCTAAAGCCACCGCCACCACAGACCAACACCCACGTATCCTAGCATCACTCAAAGGACTGTTGTCCAAACTCATTCCTCGACGCCCCCACCAGCAAACCCTCAGCCCACCACCACCGCCCCAGCACAGCCTACTGCTCCCATGTCCACCCACACCTCCGAACTCAAAGCGGCTCTCCCCGCTGACTTCTCTGGAGAACCTACCGACGCCTCCAGATGGATCAAGGCCATGAAGGCCTACTTTGCCCTCAACGATACGTTATACCGCACCGACAATGACAAGATCACGACCACCCTTAACAAGATGTCTAAGGGAAGAGGCACTTCCTTTGCCGAGATGTGGTACAATAAGATGGCTGACACTACCATCACCACCGGAAAGACTTTCAAGGAGTTTGCCACCAATTTTGAATCCACGTTTTATCCCTTCGACACCAAAGCCACCGCCCGCCTCGAACTGTCCAAGCTTATCCAGAAAACTTTCTGCCTCTCGAACGGAACCATCGACGACGGTTTCCAATAGTATATCACGGATTTCCAAAACCTCTCATGCAAAGCTGGCATCACCGACGATGTCACCCTCATTGACCAGTTCTCCCTTGGACTCGATCAGCGAATCACCACCATGATCCTCTCTATGGCCGCCATCCCCACCACCATCACCAAATGGATTGACCAAGCTAAGGTCTTCCATGCACAGAAGATGCGCATCCTTGCTCTTCGTAGAGGATGCACCCCTCCAACCTTTACTCCTCACCCCACCAGAGACCCCAACGCCATGGATGTCGACACCATCTCCGTCGCCAAGCTCACCCCCACCGAACGTGCCAAATGTTTCAGAGAAAATCTTTGCTTCCATTGTCGCCTCCCTGGCCACTCCGCTCAGAACTGCCGAAAATTCCCTAGTACCTCCACCGCCCCTCGTTGCCCTCAGTTCCGGGGTAATCCCTCCTCGTTCACCACAAGGAACTCCCAGAATGTTCGCTCCACCGAAACTACCACGCCAGCTGCCGCCATCGCTGCCGCTACCCCATTGGACGAATACGTCAACTCATTGAAGACATCCAGCAAGGGAGAGAAAGAGATTCTCTCTGTCCTCAAAATGTGTTATGAAGAACCTCCTGAGGAATCCTGCTCCGTTCCTCCAGAACATATCCAAGCCACCAAGGATTTTTGAAAAGGGAAGCCGCCCCGACGTCTCCTTCCCCTTACATCGACAATGTACTTGTAGCACGAAATGACAATAGAACTATGTGTCTCCCTGTCCAGCTACATGGTAAAACGAAAATTGTCGACACCAACGCCCTCATTGACTCCGGAGCAACCAGAAACTTCCTCGACCCCAGACTCCTTCCTCTAGGCGACTTTAAACTATCTTGTCTCACACAACCCCTCATTGCCTACAATGTGGATGGAACCACGAACACAAAAGGATCTATCCTATGGAAAGCCACCATTGATATCTCTGCCTCAGACTTCACTGACATGGTCTCCTTTTTAATACTTCGTCTTCGACACCCCCATGCTATACTAGGATTACCCTGGCTCCAGAAATGGAATCCCACCATCGACTGGAGAAATTTCACACTCGACTTCGACTCTATTCCCCATTTGACTAATGCCCTCTCACATGGAACTCTACCCCTCTCTGATCCTGATGTAGACATCGCCACTGTGCTCTCTCTTTGATATCCACAAGGGGTTGAGAGATCTCTCCGTGAGCGTCCTCCCCCGAAGGAATCGACCTGGGAACAAATTAACAAGACCATCATCTCTACTGAAATTGCTCAGACCGAAAAACCCAAGGAAATCCCTATCCCTGACTTTTGTTCCGACTTCACTGACGTCTTCGCCAAAGCCACTCACAGCCAACTCCCACCACATCGCCCCTTTGATCATACCATCGACCTAAAAGATACCTTTGTTCCCAAAATTGCCAAGGTTTACCCACTCAATCCCTCTGAGAAAGAAACCTGCAGAGCCTTTGTAGAAGAACATTTGAAAACCGGCTGAATCGTTCCCTCCAAATCACCTCAAGCTGCCCCTTTCTTCTTCGTTCCAAAGAAAGACGGCAGTCTTCGTCCTTGCCAGGATTACCGTTATCTCAACAGTCATACTATCCGAAACGCATACCCTTTACCCCTCATCTCTGAACTCATTGACGACATGAAAGAAGCGAACTTCTTCACCAAGTTTGATATTAGATGGGGGTATAACAACATCCGTATCAGAGAAGAAGACCAATGGAAAGCCGCCTTCATCACTCCTCTTGGTCTCTTCGAACTGACTGTCATGTTCTTCGGTTTTTGCAATGCACCCGCCACGTTCCAGGCCTTTATGAACCACATCTTCACTGACATGATCCTGGAACGATGGCTTAAGATCTACATGGATGATCTTGGCATCCATACCTGCGGTACCATCGCACTCCACCACGAACGCACTCGTCGTGTCCTCCTTCGCCTTCGAGAACATGGTCTCTCTCTTAAAATATCCAAATGCTCCTTCAACACCCCCACCATGGAATATCTCAGCATGATCATTGGTCAAGGACTCGTTTGTATGGACCCAAAGAAGCTCTCTGCTATTGCCGACTGGAAGCCACCCACATCTGTCAAGGGAGTACGCTCCTTCCTAGGCTTTGCAAACTTCTACTGCAAGTTTATCCCAAATTACTCGAACATCGTTGCCCCTTTGACTTTCCTCACACGAAAGAACGAACCATGGGTCTGGTCTCCACTCCAACAACAATCTTTCGACTCTCTTCGGAAACTCTTCTGTACTGCTCCTGTCCTCGCTATCCCTGACGTGTCAAAGCCCTTCCACGTCATGACTGATGCCTCCCTTCTCGCCGCTGGCACTGTCCTTATGCAAGACGACCCCAATGGCGACAAATGCCCCACCGCTTATTTTTCAAAGACCTTCTCCCCCGCCGAATGCAACTACGATATTTACGATTGAGAACTTCTTGCTGTCGATGAGTGGAAGCACTACCTTCAGGGAACCCCCCACCCTGTCTCTATCATCACCAATCACAAGAACCTGTCTTATATCCGCGACCCTTGCAAGCTCTCTCGTCGCCAAGCCCACTGGTCTCTCTTTTTACAAGACTTTGATGTCACCTGGGTTGTCACTCCTGGTGCCAAGATGGGTCCCGCTGACGCTCTATCTTGGCGAGACTCTGTTGACACTTCCTCCGACAATACGGATGCATCCATCGTCCCCGACCCTGTCGTCATTAACGCTCTCGATGTCACCCTTGCCCATCACATCCAGTCCTCCACGCCATCCAACCCCTTCATTCTCAAAGCTCTCGCCGCCCTCGATGAGGGATCTCCCTTATTCACCCGCGCCTCCCTTTCCGACTGGCACTTCAACAATGGCCATCTCTACTTCAAAGGCCGTATGTACGTTCCCCCTCCTGCTCGATCTGCACTCCTGCACTCCATCCACTCCTCCCCCCTCTCTGGACACATGGGCATGTATCGTACGAAAGCTATCCTCGAGCGCAATTTTTGGTGGCCCGGTCTCTCTACCTTCGTAAAACACTTCATTGACGGCTGCGCCGTCTGTCAGCAAAACAAAGTCAACACCCATCCCACGGTCCCGTCCCTCTCCCCCATCATCTCCACCTCGTCACTGCCGTTCAAGCAACTCTCTTGTGATCTCATCACCGATCTCCCTCCCTCCGCAGGCTTTGACTCTATCTTGGTCATGGTCGACCATGGCCTTATGAAGGGGGTAATTCTCATCCCTTGTTCCAAATCCATTGATGCTGCAGGAATCACCTCTCTTTTCTTTGACAATGTCTTCAAACGCTTTGGTCTTCATGACTCCCTCATTTCTGACAGAGGACCACAATTCGCTTCTGCCTTCGCCAGAGAACTCGCTTGCCTCCTGAAGTATGACATCCGCCTCTCCACCGCCTATCACCCTCAGTCTGACGGACAAACCAAGCAAACCAATCAAGAACTAGAGACTTATCTCCGTATCTTCTGCGCCAACAATCCCCATGCTTGGGCACAATCGTTATCAGCTGCGGAATTTCATCATAATTTAGTGCCACATAGCTCCACCAGATGCTCCCCCTTTTTATTACTCTATGGCTATGAACCACGTTCCTACCCCACACTCGGCAAGACCTTCCTCCTCGCTCTTGAGAATCGACTCTCCAACCTAGACGAAGCTCGAAAGGAAGCTCTTGCAGCACATGAATCCGCCAGAAAGATCATGTCCGCCCGTACAACCCACCGTTTCACCCCATGGAAAACTGGAGATAAAGTCTGGCTTGAAGCAACTCATCTCCGTCTAAACTACCCATCAAGGAAGCTTGCGCCCAAACGCCACGGCCCTTTTGAAATCATCCGCGTACTATCCCCACTGACATATGAACTCCATCTCCCGAAAACCTGGAAAGTTCACAATGTGTTCCACGCCTCCCTTCTTTCCCCCTTTTGCTCTACTGAAATCTACGGCCCCTCCTTTGCTTCCCTGCCACCTGACATCATAGATAACGAAGAAGAGTATGAAGTAGAAGCGATTCTCTCACACAAAGGCCCAGTCAACCGACGGAAGTACCTGACCGCATGGAAAGGCTATCCCTCATCCGAAAACACCTGGGAACCCGAATCTAACCTCCGCCACTCTGCTTCAATCCTTTGAAGTTATAAACGACTCCACCACCTCTAGGACGGTAAGGTTTCAATTGACGGTCTCTTCGTGAGTATCTCTTGCAACCTTACCCAACAATTCCTATTTGCCATGTCTTTTCTCTCCTCCTCCGTCTTGTCCTCGTCTTTGTCGTCTCCCTCTGGATCCCCAACTGGACTACATTCTCGACGAGTCTACCCCACTTTCCTACCTGAATCCGCTCAGTTTGCTCTGTACTCTGTGGTTCTTGACTCCCCTCTGCTCATGTACCTCATTGAACAAAACCCCCACTTCGTACATGACGGAATTGTATAAGAACTCATCCACATCTTTCATGGCACCGCCCGCACCGCTCTTCTCCTTACCTCCTCCTCCCAGCCTGATATAGCAGTGCGGTTTTCTCTCTCCGAAGTTTCTTGTTTTTCTTTAGTCGCCTTACGTCATGCAGATTTCAGTAGCTACATCTCTGCCCTGTCGCCGGACCGCATCTATCCTGTCTTTCGTCATATCTTTCTCACTATTCCCCAAGAACAACGAGACCATTACCTTTCATCTACTGATACGTTAACCGCTTACTCCCCTCCTCATGCTCCCGTCCCAATTCCTCCTCCACGCTCTCTCTCGTCTCGTCTTTCTTCCCCTCCACCCGCAGACACTCCTACCACCATAGAATCCGATTGGGCTCCCACCAACAGTGATGAGGAAGACCCTCTTACTGCAGCTATCCCAATCCCTCGCGATCGTCCTTAATGGATCACCCTCCCCAATGGCGATCGAATTTTGTCCTCCCCCACGCAGGTCCTCCCTCTGTCTGATCATTACTGCCTCCCACTTGCATCGTCATCCACTCGGTGCTTTCAATGTCATGCTCTCGGTCACATACTAGAGAACTGCCCCGACTACATCTGCCCACACTGCCACGACTCTGCCCCCGGCCACCCTTTGCGTAGTTGCCTATCTATCTACTGTGACTTCTGTCGTAACTGGGGACATCGTGACCGATACTGCCCCCACCGTAACTGCGGGCTTTGCGCTCAACCAGGACACGTCCTTGATTTATGTCCATCTGCACACGTACCTCGCACCTCTTCTTTGGAGAACAACAACTGACGAGCCTCTCTTTCCGGGAATCACCTTTTGGGGACAACCGGGATTGACTATCGAGCCAGGGGCTCGATTGTACGAAGGGGGTAATGTTACGATTTGTCTTCTATTTCATCGTCTTGTCCTTTTTCTCTTTTCCTCTCACTATGACAATTGGCTAGGTGATCATCGCTACCGCCATTCCGCTTTCCTCTTAATCACCGGACCTATCTCTTTTACGTTGACTCGTCTACCGTGTGAGACTTCTCTCTCTTCCGACCTTCCATACATCATTCGTTCTCACGACAGCTAACTTCGCCCGTGTTCCACCATGTTCTTCACTATTCTTTTCCTTTCTTGTCCTTGTTTCCTTTCTTGATTCCTTGGTCCATGTGCAGGGTAGACACATATAAAAACCGTGCTTGATCCACCTGTACTTGAGTCTTGAACTGTGCAATACTAGTATATTATCAAGTCCCATCCTTGCAACTCCTCAGTTGAAACCTTAGTCCTCGTCTCACTCAAGGAAACCCCTTGACCAATCCTCGTCCTTGTCATCGTTATAGGAAACCCCTAAACGACCCTTCGTCCTTCGTCCTCCTTCGTCTCTTGCCGTCTCTTGAGTTGGTCTCTTCGTGAGTATCACTTGAGTAGCAAGTTAGGAGCCTAGTCCATTGTGTACGCTACACGTAACAGGTGCCATATGCATGAAAGCCAGGCAGTTATCCCAGTCGGGGCATATGCATGATGTTTGTTTCACCATAATCAAGTGCGGGTGTCATATGCATGAAAGCCAGGCAGTTATCCTGGTCAAGGTGTTTGTAGATGGGGTGTGTAACCCATGGTGCATGTAAGCATGGGAAAAAAAATGATGAGGAGAAAAGATAGAGGGAGGGTTTGTTGTGGGTTGGTTGGGTGCAAGAAAGAAAGGAATGATGCTCACCTTCTTGGCTCTTTTCTTGACGGCTTTGATGCATACCAGAGCATTTTGTTAGTGTGCATGCAGTTTCGTTGGTGTCATGCCGGTGTGGCACTATGCATGGTCTGCACCCGTTCATGTGGCAAATTGCGCTGCACAGGCCATGTGGTTCCATTGAGCAGCGGCCAGGTTAGATCAGTCCTGGACAATAGTGTGTCTTGGCAGCATTGGTGGGACTTGGTGTTCAAAAGCCCTGCTTGCCCAGTGGTAAAGCCATGATTCTCTTGTCAAGGGCATTGGCTGCATCTCCAGCATCAGCCCATCCCTCATTGGCAGAAAAGGAGGGGAGTATATTTGCCTTTGTGGAGTTTGTGCAGGGCAATGGGCAACGGTGTAATGGGGGTGGTCAGAGGTAGTGGGATGCTGACGGAAGGTAGGAGGTAGATACAGTCCTTTTTGTTTGTCTTTCTTCATCTTTTTGTCTCCTGGGTGCCTAGCACAGTCGACTTTGGCTTCTGCCAAGTGGTGCTCATACAGGATGTGCTGATATGCTGCTGTGTATCTGTCCGTGCTGCAATCAAGTGGGTTTGTATGGTGTGAATCATTCAGATGAGGTATGATGATGTATGATGTGTGACGTGTAGGTGAAAATACAAATGACAGGAAGGAGTGCAAAATGAATGAATCAAAGACTACAGCTACTGGCAGAGACGACTAGCTAGGATGCGAGGGAAGTAAAGGAAAGAGCTGAAGCTCACTCTGCTTCCCACACATAGACTATATCCTATGTCTACCTCATACCTCAGCTAACCTAGGCCTCCAGCTGGCATCAGCATTACTGAGGCTGTTTACTCAGTAAGCAAATGACATTCTGTAAACAACACACATTCTCTATTCAGCTTGACATCTCCCAATAATTCTGCTCTGTGATGTAGGCTGTTAGCTGACCATTCATGGCATATATAAGTGAAGGACACAGGGTGAAGTTTTTCCCTTTTGGAGTGAAATCTGCATTGAAGAACCAGGAATGATGGTGTCAAGAAACTTTGACTGCTTTCCACAGTGATACCCTGGGGAAAATCAAGTTTCCAACAAGTACCTAACCATTGACAGTGAAGCCACACCTCAGCAGGCCATCAAGTGGTAATATGAGTCCTTATGTTAAATTCTTAGAGTATATTAGACTTATTGTTTTAATGACCATAAATTAGTATACAGTAGAAGGTACAGTGACTTTCAAAATTGAGTCAATGTTTTGAGATTTTGAAGTGTTTGTTATATATGTAACTCAGGGGAAAGAACAAATAGAGCCAAAGTGTAAGTATGTGGTGGGAAGCACATGCTCCTGGCCA
>JBBPNZ010000932.1:0-12465 GCA_038091195.1 Phylloporus rhodoxanthus
AACGAGATCCGGGAGGTGTTGCATGGAAACACACCTTGATGAGAAAGAGAATGGCAACGTGATTTGGATGGAAGTGCAGAGACGCAATGTCCCACACCCGACACCCTGCATGTGCGCCTTCCTTGCCAACGAGAGCCACACATTTTGCAATGTAACCGAAGGTAGATGTCTGGATTTCGATCGACTTGGTTTGAAATGGTGTCAGCGTCTATATATGCAAAAGCAGAGAGAATGTACCTGCTCAGCATCGACGAGTGCTGCGTCCCACTGTTGCATGCATGCCCGAACGAGAGCTCGACTAGCGAGTACATGGGACGTCGGGATGGCTGCAGTTAGTAACGCTTCTGCCTCCGTGAGTTGACCCTTTTTCCATGCATAAAGGGGAGCGCTTTCGATACGAATGTCCGGCTCCTGTTTGAGGTGCAGATGAAAAAGGTATACTTGTTTGTGTGAGGACGTACGATGGTGAGAAAAAGATCTTGGATGATGATTTTCTGTCCCTGTGCAACAATGGCAAGCCGATCGTCTGGAGAGAATGCGAATGAACGCGCTGCACTGCTCCGCGAGATGAGGCCAACTTGGGAGTGTGTTGAGGTATCCCACAACGTGATGTTGTCCTTTGTAGAGTATGCTATGAACCCCCCGTGTTGCGGCAGGGCAATGGATGAGTAGTCGTCGTGAGGAACTGACCACTCGGAGACGGTTGACCCGGTGGATGCATCGATTTGCTTGATTTTACTGTTCTTGGTTTTGACGAAGAGGTGGTTGTTAAACCAAAGGAGTCCACGCCACGGTTCCAGTCCCACTTTCAGATCAACTAGTAAGCGCCCATCGTTGCTGTCCCAGACTCGGATGGATTCCTCAGTGGCTGTCGCGATTCGGTCCCCTTGTGGAGAGTATTTGGCTGTGAAGATCAGCCTGCCATGGTGGAGTGTTTGCACTTTTTTGCGTGCTGCAATGTCCCAAATGGTGGCTGTGCGATTCGTGATGTTGGCAGAGACGAGTCTTCTCGAGTCTGGCGAGAAATCGACGTCCCAAATCAGTTCGCCCGGGAGCTTGTCCGCAAAGACTTGTTCGTAGGTCGTCCCATCCCAAACCAACACATTTCCCCACGATGACCCCGCTGTGATGAATCTGCCATCCTTGGAGGCAGCAACACGTCTGGCACCGTCCACTTGCAACGTCGCTACTTGTTCGCCGTCTTTCACTCGCCACACTTGAATGCCCACATCCCCACCACTGACGAGATACTCGCCGTTCGCTGTAAATGTCAATGCATTTACCCAGTTGCCAGCATATATTTCAATGGTTTGGGAATATTCTTGTTTAATATCAGCACTAATCGAACATCCTCTCTCAGCACGCACCCATTGCCGACGTGGACGTTGGCGAAGATAAAGAGGGTAAACAAAGAAGCTGTGGTACGTGCGCGTACACGTTGCCCTTGCCTGAAATAGGGTTTACCTTGTGTTTTCGGCGCTCGTTTCGTTCCTATCGCGAAAGCAGATAGCCCCGGTTGTTGTGAATTGGCTCCAGAAACATGCAAGCTCTGATGGCCCAGATAATGACTGGTGAGAATCTCAGTTCACGCAAGTCGCAGACGTTTCCCGAGTGCCTTGACGAGGTCAGTTGGTCACGATAGGCATCCAAGGTCGATATCAAACCGACGTCTTTTCTGTAACAGCCTCACCCAACATCACTTCCCCTCCAACAAAGTCCGTAGTCAGTGTGGACAACGTACTCCCAAGTCCGACTTTGAAGACTAAAGCGGCCATCTCTGTCGATCATCGAATCCTTCATGGATGGCGAAGAGTGATCTTACGGTGGAATGGCTCCGCAGTGGGAACCGATGGCAAGCGTTCAAGTACGCTTGGGATCTCTGAAAGGACCTTCAGCACCCGAGCGACCTGTGGGTTTTGCCCCCTGTGCCCGGCCTCTCGCCCACCCGGTAAATAGGGTTCGCCGAGCAGGGAGCCTCTCTCTCCCCACTTGTTCTACCCACACTGCAACCAATCTATCCGGGGTCGCACCCCCGCCGTTGCTGGCCGCTGCGTGGTTTTGCCAACTCCCCTGATAGGGCTTAAGATTGCTAGCTGGTACCATCAACGGTCTCTGAAGGGCAGCAGTTGGGGTAGCAGTAGCCCCCTGACGAGAGCTTTACCCTCCTGAATCCCAGTTGTACTCATTCCACACTGCAATTAGATCAGATAACTAACCAATATTGTATAGGACCTCGGGGATTGCGCGTTACCATGTTCTCGCCACTTGTATCATCCTTCCAATCATACAGGACTTGGTCCTAGTAACTGAGCGGCGCTGGGGCACGGACGTTCACTCCTGAGGCTTGAAGCCGCGAGTAACAAGATCTGAGCGAGCGAGTCAAGCAGTCGGACCCTGTGATGCGCGCGACGAGGCAACGGAATTGGAACAGCTGCGGTTTGATTCGTAGGACCGTATGGACGTACTAATGGCTGTGAATCACATCCAGCTCGTCTGCTATGATACCTTGCAGCAGACCTGTGCCGACATTGACAAGGATGCCGGTGAGGGCTAGCCAGTGACGGCCCACGACCCTCGTGCTGTCCAATGGCCTAGACTTGATCTGCGCTGAGTTTCGATTCCTCCGTTCATATCTTGCCTTTTATGCTCTTCTTTCTCGGGTCAATATGAGACCAAAGTGGCAAGAACCTCGCGCTGCGGACCTAGACGGCTCCGTGCGTATACCCATACCCTCAACCGAGCCAGCCACAAACACCGGCATACGATCATCACCCTCACTTGATTTATAAATGCCCAGTGTCAACGAGATGTGACTCTAATGGCTTACAGTAAAGTGTTGACTGTGATCATTATTTGAGGCCTGCATCAAATATCTCCCGGAAAATGGCTGTGAGACAACCTTGTCGTTGCTCGTTGACAAACATTTCCCCTGCAATTTACTTACCGGACGTCATAGCCGTCTTCACTGCATCAAGGGGTCTCAAATCGCCGGCAGTGTCGGGTAAGTAACACCCTATAACTAACACTGCATACCTCTTGCCGCGCAAAACCTGATTGATTGATTGGGTACCTCGATACATCAACGTGTGCAGGTAAAGTTTGATCGATCAAGAAGTACGTGATACCTCACAAATTCGCTTCATTCGTCCTCCAGCTGTTTTAACTTTGCATTCAACCATTCTCAGTCGATCTCGAAGCCCCTTGCGGGTACAGAGTGCATCCAGGAGTGATTTTTGAGACATGACACCCTCCCGTTCCGGGTTGTCAGATGTAAACTTGATGCAGTGGAGCTCCAATTCCTCCAGTGCAGGTAGGAATATGTGACGCAAAGTTGGGTCTTGATCGCAGGTTGGCTGTCCACTCAGATCCTCCATGGGTTCGTGAGCGGCCAGAAAGAGGACGGATAAATCCGGCATCCAGCCATGGCTCAGCTTCATATGCTGTAATCCATCCAGATGCCCTAATATCTCCTTCCATACTAGTAAGTTGGCCGAGAACTGGCAGGGATGAATGATACAGAGACTGTGAATGTTTGTCAGGGGCAGAGAGCAACAAATGTTGCTTATGCAAATGTTCTCTTCTGCTTCCACCATGTGTCTGTGCTCTTCCAGGGTGATCTTGAGAGGAATGTTGTGACCCCACTCTTTGGTTGGAGAAGGAGGGTCATAATCACGCTCCGAAGAACTGATAGTCAATCCGGGAAAGAGACCGGCATTGATGATCAAAGAACGAAATATCGGCCCAGATAACGATGGTTGTTGAGATACACTGAATTGTTGTGCGAGAAAAGAAGAAATTAGGGTATAATCACGAACGGAGGAGCGGCCTTCGGACAGTAGCTCCAGGTTGAGTCGTGTTTTCAACGGAATGTTGATACAAGAGAGTAATGCATCGACTCTCGACAATGGCGCGACGACGGCCAGGAAAGCAAGACGAGGTAAATTGATCTTGGGACCACAAGCGAGAAAACCATGAGTACTAGGAAGAGCATTCTCGAGCTGCAAGATGGAGAGGTCTTGCATATCGCCGGGCAGGGAAACTCTACCATATTCAACTGGACAGGGGCACAGTACAAGTGAAGTGTGTTTAATCTTCTTAGGTCAAGTGAACACCATAACAACGGACAGCGAATGAGCTTGAGTTTACGAAGAACGGGTGTGTCCCTGACAGTAATCACCACGGACGACTTGGGCTGGTGAGAAAGGTGGATCTCCAGGATCTCCAGACGGGGAGTGCACAAAGAAAGCTCAGCTGGAATAAGCTCTGGCAGAAGGAACAAATGGAGCTTTTGAAGATGTTCTGAATGCTTCAGAAACATATCTACAGGACTCAACCACTGATGTTCATGAGGTGACCACCAGCAACCTTTTTCAGATCGTTGATCTGGGTAGAAGCATGATATCTCCAATGATGCTTGTTTCGATCTGAGTAGTAACTCCTCCATCCAGCATAGCAACAAGTTAAAGTGGTAGCTTCAAAGGGTCGGGCAATTGAGAGCAATATTGCGCCAGTGACCACAAACATACGAGACATTGACCCAACTAGGAAGACAGGAAGTGCGGTTAGCATGATCATTCTTGTAAAAGTCGTGGGCACCATTGGATAAAGATGATTACAAGGGTCTTAGGTGGAAAGCAGAAGATGGGTAAGAGTGAATTCTTTTTTCACATGAAGGCTAGACAGTAACAGTCCATACTGATGGAGCTCTGCTACCGCACAGACTATCTGTTGTTCCATGCAGGCTAGAGCCTCAGTTGGTGTGTTGTCTGTGGACATGGTTCAAATGTTCGATATATTTGATACAATGAAGTCAGCATTCACAATGCATCATGACTACAGAGACCTACACAAGCACAAAACCTGGGGTCTGAGGTTAGTTGACCCTTTCAACTACACGCCTAAAGTGAGCTGATGCCTGGCGGACATTAAAAGTGGTGTATATCTACCTGATGTCAGTTTGTGGTGCAAGTGACATTTTCTGTCAAACACTTGTACAAGCTGCTAGGAAATGTGGAGGAATGGATACTCAAAAATGTATTTTGATTACTACAAATAATGCAATCTGATGGTCTATTGTATTGTTGACAAGTGTTCTTAGTGCCTTGATCCAATGTCTGAGGAACATTATATGCAAGGTGGAACAAATATATTTGCTAATACTGTTTGGATGTGCGAATGCTCAGTCCTGCGTTGGTTGGCTTGGTTGCTCATCTCACATAGCATACAGCGTTCAGTATTTAGTTTGCCTGGACAATAGATAATCAAGTTTTTATACACTCCTTGATTATATACTACACCATGTGTACATTGTCATGTTGAATGGATACTATATGAAAGTGTGTATCCTCTGTCTGGACATGCAAGTCAGTGGTCCTTTGGTGGTTGGCTTGGTTGCTCATCTTGTGTAGTGTACAGCATTCAGTATTTGACTTGCCTTAGCAGTAAATAATCAAGTTTTTGTTCCCTCCTCCTCACAGCATAGTAATCAATCAAAATGGTTTATTGTGTGGGAGTATATGAGACTAACAAACATGCAGAGAGCATGAATAGATGTGTAGTACTGTAAGGAGGGGAGGGAAAAAAGAGTGAACAAAGTGAGCGACATTAAGCATTACTAAAAGGAAAGAATGTGTATCAGGAATGAGCACATATCAACGATGATGCATTAGGTGCCAGAGGGAGAGATGAGCGATGATAGTCCAAGGGATAACAAGCAAATATCAACCAGAGTCCTGCATTAGGGGGGGGATGAATGAGAGATGAAGAGAGAGAGGGAGGGGGAGAAAGAGTTTGAATGAGTGCATATTGACAATGGTGTATTAGACAGGGTATTGTGAAGGGGAGACAGAGGTGTGGCAACATGTTAAGACCAGATGAGCTCTTGATGAATAGCACACTGCCAATCAGAGAGTGTGTGAGTGAGAGCCTGAGGAACAGGACAGTTCCACTTCATTGCCTGATAAGTTTGGATATCATCCTGGAGACATTGGGTGAAAAACCTGTGAAAGTCAGATAATTTGCATACAGGAGGCAATGAATCAAACCCACTTTTCCAGATTCTTTCTCTGAGCATCCAGTGATTCCATCTCTGCTGCAGCCTCAGTGTGTACATCATTAAGTAAAGCATCAACATATTCCCAGAAGTCTGTCTGGACCCAGTCCTGAGATGCAGTCTCATCATTGGATTCACATGCAGAACAATCATTTTCAGTGGCATTACCTAACTGTTCCAAGTTCGCTGCTTCCACAGCCTTTGCCATCGACTCAAGGACAAGTTCATTGAATGTAACCAAGCATTTTCGCTGGAAGAAAAAATAAAAGTAATGCAATTATATATTGGAATGCCTTACCAGGAATGTGAACTGAGCCCATTGACTCCCTGTCACCTCATAGTATCTACTCTGAATGAGGGCTTTGGCAAGAAGGGAAATATGTTGGTTTGATTTGATACTAAGTCCAATCTGGATAGGACAATTGAAACAGAAGATCAACAATAATTGTTGCTGCATACCTTGTGTTTGATCATCCCACATTGCTTTGTAAGTATATCCTTTACAAGACTATCAATATAATCTGGGATTCCTGGCTGGCTGAGTGCCTTTGTGGGAATCTTAAACAGTGCCAGATTCTTGTGCATGAATTTCTGATTTGAGATCGATCAAGAGTTAGTATGTGTAGTATCTTAGGTGAGTTCATGAAATGAACTTGCCCATATATTGTCCAGAAGGTGGTCCAGATAACATGTCAAGTTGGCTGAGAGTAAGCAAGAGCATAGCTAGTTTTTGAGTATTTCCTACAAGATTTCATGAGTGTGGGGATCACTAAATAAACTGCCTTACCTTGAATTCATCTGAATGAATGAAAGTATAATGTTCATCCTTCTCCCTAGCATGCTCAATGGCAAGCAACTTCTCATAAATCTTGATCATCATTTCTGGCAAGGAGAGCTAAAGGGCAAGTTGAAAGTCAGTCTCAAATGCCAAGTGAGGTCTCCACACCTCTGTGAATGCCTTGAGTGAGTCATCCTTGAGCTGATATTCACGGGAAATGTCCAGAGCATATTTCTTCTGCTGCTTCAAAGTTCACTGGCATTTAATATACTCCATTGAGTCTGAATGTGGTCATTGGCAGGCATTTTGGTTTGGGAGAGGGGGCTCCAATGATTCATCTGGATGGGGTGACAATAAACAGGAAGGAAACCATAAAGAACGAGTGGGGAAATAGGACAAGGATTGGCTTTAGCTGCCTGATGGCCCCCCATTGGTGCTAGTAGATCGGCCCTGCAGGTGAAACCATGCAAGCAGACTCATCAGAGCTAATGAGAACAAAGGGTGTATACTGATAAGCAAGCATTTATATTGGGTCTCGAGTGACGGGGGTGGTGCTTTTACCACTTTTGCAATGTGCAGGTGAAGGTTTGAACATAGAACAATTTATTATGTAAGGCAACACAGTGCACAACATTGTAGTCCCCATTCAATCCTTATGGTAATTAATACTACTAGAACATGGTATTTGAGATGACAATATAGAATAAGAGCTTCTTAAAGAATGATTAGAAGGGGTTGTTTGAGGTAAAAGACAATACAATGACATTGAGGGACCAGCATTGGCAGCATGCAATGCCACTGGTAGAACATGATGATAATTGGCAGTGCTCATTAGGGGCAAAAAAGGATATGGTGGTATTGAAGGGCCAATGTGTGATGCCACAGGGAGAATACAGGAATAATCAGAAGGGGTTGTTTGAGGTAAATGATAATGTGATGACATTGAGGGGCCAGCACATGCTGAGGCTTGTATGCTGTGACTAGATGAGTTTGGCGGACAGAAGACATATTGATTGCTGATGTAACAGGATGTTTCTGGATGAATGAAAGCCTCTTGATTGCAATTATCAGTATGCAAGCTTTGAGGCATTTCAACAGGAAGGTTCTGGTTTCCAGGATCATAGGATGCTGGGTTACAATAAGTCTGTGTGTCACAGATGGCCTGCTGAGAGTCTGGCAGCATAGTTTGCACAGAGATGGCAGTCACTTTTGCCTTTTGTTTTGCCTTGCCCTTTTGGTGCACTTTACTCTGCCAATCAAAGGGAGGGGGCTCAGTCTTGTTGGCAGTATTAGGTGTTGTATCTTCACCATCAGTACCTTTCTTTGATTGAAGGGTCTTGGCTGCATATGACTGTATTGATGCATGATCAAGCACGAGAGATGCTTTGAGTTGATTCTAAGTCCATTTGAGGATGGCAGACATAATCCACTAATAGTTGTGAAGGAAATGGATGTTGAGAATGAATGTGTTAGTCAATGCATGATCCAAGAGGACCTTGGTATGTGATGTAACTAAATGTTCTTGCCATTTGAATACAGTTCTCATTGAATTGCATTGTGATGTCATGCAATCATGTTGTACATTGACTGCACAGATTACTTCCTAGATTAATAGTTGGTTGGTATGTTCAACACACAATTCTGATGACACATATGGAGGGGGGGATGATAATTGTGTGTTCTGGCATACAATACTTGATGCATGGCATGTGGAGCTGATGATGCAGCTCAGGGAGAAATTCCATGATGTTAATGACAATATGGGTGGCGATGGTCTGCTCAAATGGAACTAGGATTTCCGTTATCTTTCTAATGCAATATGCATCATCATGCCTGACTATAATATGCTTTTCAAGCATAGCTTTATCACTATGCTTCCCTATAACAGAAATGGCTCTCTGAAATTGGGTTGTTGGCATAGTGCCAATGTTAGGTAGGCACTGTGCAGCCTGAGTATCCTGCCAACCAATAGGGGGTAAAACCTTGGGTGGTCTATCACCATCTTTTGTATGTGTTGATAGTCTAGCCATACCTCAAGCAAACATGAGCTAACATCCTTCATGTAACATGAGTCTGAACATACCCATTTGGAATGACACCAGCTCTGGAAACTCAAGAAAATGACATTGGTGTGGGTGGTTATCAAAGTAATGGAGAATATCTGGCCCTGCATTAATCCATTTGTAGGGTGCAGGATCTTGCCAATGGCCACCACTAACAATGTGTTTTATCACCTCCTGCTCTGCAAATACCTGACATGTGTTACAACTTGGTGCTTGGCGGTTGCTATGAATTGAGGTAAGATGGAACATATGGTTGAAGGACTCATAGTGCTCAGTTGAGTACAGGATAGCAGGACTAAATTGCTTGATAAACATGGGGAGATGAAGCAAGAAGTGGAATTTCAGCTTTGATAGTAAGATCCTTGATGTGCATTTCACAGTAATACTGAGAAAGTCTTCAATTACACATAATAGAGTAGCCTAGTAACAATTGAAGTTGGTATTAGTCCCATAATGGTCAATGTGAAAGGAGAAGTCACAAACAAGGTATGACTCTATATCATCAATTGATGTATGCTAAAGGAGGATGACAAGTCACCCAATCATCACCCATGCATCAAGAACTGACTGGAGGACAAGATCATAAACCAAAAAAGCCATGATTTGCACAAGGTTCTTAAAATGTTTTTAAATAAGGCCATCTTTGTACCTTATGATATAATTAGCAGTGAACAATGGGGAATTAAGACCATATTGGTCAATTGATTTGAGGCACACTTGGAACTTGTTGATTAAATTGGCCTTGTCAAGTATGTATGTAGGCCATCTGGCCCCAGAAATATTTCACAGCCCCAAGTAAGATGGTATGAAGAACCTTGGTTGGCATGTCTTTGTGGATATCAAGCCCTTGCATACCAAGAAGTGGGTTGATGCAATCATCAACTGATTAACCGCCAAGTAACCTGTTGAACTCTTGCTCCAGCTCAGCAGCAACTTGTGCCTCTGGTATTGCAGGCTTTCCTGCCATTCTCTTTCGTAAAGCTTTCCCAAGAGTGAGCATACAATTGATTATCACAGTGCAGGTTGTATTGTGGACACCTGTTTGACTAATGGTTTTGCTGATCTTGTCCATTCCACCGGGGAGCTTGGACAGTTCAACCTGCTGTTTGATTTGAGCATGAGTATCTTCAAGTGTGCACAATTCTCTGCATTACAACAAAAGAATGTTAGTTTTGTTTGTTATAGAGTAAGATCACATACCTGAAAAATATCATTGTGGCTTTTGTTCATTTTCTTCTCCACAGTAGTACCACTAATGTTGCAGGTGTGACAAAAGTAATTACATTTCAGGCCGCCATGACTACATTCTTCAGCCTGCATTGGGTTGTTGCTTGCAATAATTAGATGATACAGGATAAGCATAACCTCTTCCTGATGCTTGACATTGAACATAAAAATGCCATTTTCCATTGCTTTCCTTGCAATTTTTGTAAGTAATGGAACTTCATATGAACTGAATACAACATACTCAATACCATCTTTTATTCCTTGCATAAGTTCCATTGGGGTTGCATGTGGTGATCCTGAAACAAAGCAAATGGTGAATTCCTGCTTTAATATCTCTCATGGTAGCAAAGCATTTGACATGTGTGGCTCAAAAAACTGTCCCAATGTTTATATGTTTTTCATTAAATGGCTCCTAACCCTGATAACCCCTAACCTGGATCTAACATATGGGTATATGAAATGAAGTACTCACTCTTGGCTTTCTATCCATGTAAGAGTCAAAAGATTTGGTTGAGATTTGATGAAATGACAGTCATAACAAGATGACAACTCATTGGGACAGTTGTTTGACTTTAAGTCTGTATTACATATATTAGACTCTAGAATAATGTAAAATGATTATCTAAAAAATTAGTGCGCGATGTGTGGGAAAGTAAAATGAACCAACTTTTGCAACGCATATGGCGCCTGCATCGGCTGTCTCGACTGCATCGTCTACAAGCCAGCTGCATCGTTTGCCGTCGTCAACTGGAAAAAACCATATGGCCTGGCAAAAAATGTGTCAAACGTGCCTCATTCCTTCCCACAATAACGACGACGAGTGCAACTGCACCCACGCTACCATTACCACCTAATGCCAGCATGACAATGGTGACCACACCCACACCGCTGCCATCGCCTGGAGGACAAAAAGATGCGTATATCGCCCTGCTGCTGCCACCTGGAGGACATGACAACGACATGTGGACAACTGCATGGTCGTACCCATACCACCACCTAGACAACACAATGACGACAACGGCATGTGCACGACCACACCCATACCACCATCTGGGCAACCACACACCTAAAAATGGTGATGATACAATGACGATGCATATACCATCACACCCACACCGCAGTACCACATTGAGGACAGGATGGACACGACGACAACACGATGTTGTTGACGGCCCACCACCATCGATGATATGGCGACGACAACGACATGTGCATGACCGCACCCTCACCACTGTGGCCACCTAGAGGACACAACGATGATGCAGTGTCATCGACGGCCCAGCGCTATCAACAACACAACGGCAACATGCATGACCACATGCTTGGAGGACATGACGGCAGCAACGCATACAGGGCTGCACCCACACCACAACTGCCATCTGCAGGACACGAGGACGACGGTGACGCATGCATGGCTGTACCCACACCACCACCACTGCCACCCAGAGGATATGGCACAACGCATGCGTGACCGCACACAACTTACCACTACCACCATATCACAACATGTGTGCAGCCACATGCACACACAGGCGAGGGTGGGGACATGACAACCACAACGCGATGCCACAATGCAACAAGGGTGACAATGACCCCCAAAGCACTGAGGATGAGGCTGTGACACGGATGAGGGGATGAGGGTGAGGACACCACAAGGACCAAACCATGACGCAGACCACGATGCAACAAGGGCGAGGACATGATGGTGACCACGACCATGATGCAACAAGGGTGAGGACATGACAGCAATGGCAACCATGATGGGCCCAAGACCATGACATGACAAGGGTGAAGACACAACAACGACTGCAACCGCAATGCAATGAGGATGAGGACAAGGACAACAACAACAATGAAGCAACAACAATGAGGATGTGATGGGGACAAGGGAATGAGGCCAAGGACACCATAAGGACCACACCATGACCCAGATTGTGACGAGACCATGACCAAGACCATGACACGACGAGAGCGATAACGTGACAGCAACCACGACTGCGACATGACGAGGGCAAGGATGCAATGGCAATGGAAACCATAACAAGACCATGACAGGCCCACACCCATGACGTAACGAGGGTGAGGACGCAACAGCGACCATGACCATGACACGACGAGGATGAGGACGACAATGATCCCGAAGCAATGATGACAAGGATGCCACAATGGGGACAAGGGGATGAGAATAAGGACACCATGAGGGCCCAACCAAGACTATACAACCACAATGTAATGGAATTGATAGTATCAGTTTCTGCACTTAGAGTACAAATTACAAGTTATTTATTTCTAAAAAGTTTGAGTGGGGCAGAAGAAAAAAAAGTGGTACTTTGCTTGGCCTGGAT
>JBBPNZ010000933.1:0-12461 GCA_038091195.1 Phylloporus rhodoxanthus
AGTGGCTGGTCGGTCCAAGTCCCACCATTCTTTGTCGGCGTCTCGCTGAGCACATACGTCGGCCCAAAGTTGCCCGCTGCCCAGCCAATATATCCCAGAATGACTGCGGACGCGTCAAAAATGCGTCAGTCGGCGTAGACCAGTCAGCGAGACAGAGATCGCACCATCCGAGTTTTGAGCTTGATATTGGATTTGCTGGCACATGTATTCCTCGCACGAGGCAGTATTACCTCCACCCGTCTCGGTGTTGAGTGCCTGGCGTCCGTTGCAACGCAACCATTGTGCAAACGGTTCCCATGCATCTGCAATGTGGTTGGTGACGCACGTGTCACTTGTTCCGCTATGGACTCGATTAGCGTGCTATGTGGCAGCGCAGTATACGAGATACTCACGAGTCATCAGAATCGAGATACATGTGCACATCGAAAATTAAGTTGTCGTAGCTACCGTTGGGATTGGTAATGGTAGCGAGCGCCTCTGCGGAGCCGCCAGAGACAAAGGTTTTTGCGGAGGTCCAATCATTACCAGGGAGTAGAACCATCTGCGTAGTCGCACCGGCCTTACGGATGGCAGTAACGGCGGCCTTGGACCTGGATTAGCTCGCTTCACAAAACAATAAATGAAGGGTTGGAATTACCTGAACTGTTTCGGCCCATAGTGTAATCTATCGGAGGAAAGGGACATCAAAACTTGATCACAAAGGTAGGGTGAGATGCTCTAGTCTTACACTGGGGAGGCCATGAGGTTCATTCATTCTGACCATTGATTAGTTCTAAAATTCATAGTACGGAATTAACCACCCACATCGCGAAGACGACGTTGGCTTCGTTGGCGTAGTGGCTCGCTAACGAACTCCAAAGTGAAGCAAAGACTTCATTTGAGGGACCACCCTGGCCAATAATCTAGAGTGACTCGGGGTCAGTAATGGCCGGACGAAAACATGAATGACACATACCCCACCATTCCACCTGGCGTAGTTGTGGATATCGATGATGCAATGGGAACCCGTGGCCAAGCACCCCTGAACCAAGGTATCGTACTTTGAAAAATAGGTTTGACTAAGGGTACCGGTAGCGACGTTGTCGGTCAAATATTGCCACCCGACGGGAAGACGGAAGATGTTGTACTTGTCGTCTTTCACAAAGTGGGTCATCTGGCCCAGGCCATCAGCACCGTAGTATTGGGTCAATGGTGGCCATGCGGAGCTCGCGGAGCCTGACAAGCTGCCTTTCAACTCGATAGCTGTGAAAACGGAATAATCCTACCATCACCGTTGGTATCCATACCAAAGTCTGGGCACGCGGTAAATAAACCGCGATCGTGGATGAAACATGCAAGTTTTCTCACCGAATCCCGCAATGTTTACACCAGCGAATTTCAATTTGCCTGCGGACGCAGGAGGGGTCGCGCCACAATGACCTGATGGGGTTGCGCTGGCACTGGTAGCGGTTGAAGTTCTACTGGTGCTAGTAGCAATCGCGGCATTAGAAGTAGTCGTGGCTCTAGAAGTACTAGTCGCGGGTCCAGAGGTAGTAGTCGGGGTTGCGCTGGAGCAAGCAGTAGTCGTGGTGGCACCACTAGTGGCTTGGACACACTGGTAATACCCTGCAAAGGGGATTTTTCCGAATGATTTGGGATGCGCGGGCCAGAGGTCAGTGGGGCAATTACATGGTGGTGATAACTCACAGGGATTTTGAGGGGTGCAAACCGCACCGCTGACGCAAGTGGTGGGTCCTTTCCAGTTCTGGAAAGGGGAGTAAGTCGATGGCAGGCATCAAATTGGATGGCCTACTTTGCCACCGCCTATTGAAAATAGTCAAGTTGAAATTGAATACGAGGAGCCAATTAGGTGCTTACATTGTCCATAGAGAGCAGCCCGCCCGCACACGGATAAAGCAGCTAGCCCGACAAATCCAAGAGTGTAAACGACTCTCATGATGCAGCTTTCTGAACAGAAGTGTTGGAGGTTTCATTGCTGGATGCCACACATAATATAGTTTTTTGATGAGCACCCCTGTTAGACAATAAGCATGCATACCAATCCCTGTACCATGGCAATTTCTCTTGTGGGGCATGCTATAGCAACCACCTGAAGACTGATCGTACCTTCGTTGGGACCTGACTTCGACTGCGGATCCCCACACTCTACTTGAAGCATGTGTCAGACAACCTAAACACAAAGTGACACCCTCACGACGGGCAAGTGAGTACACGTGCTACGAAGCACGAAAATGGGGAAGAACCATTGAAGATGAAAGGAGCGCAGTGGTTCTGATTACCATGTGGCACAAAAACATAACCGTTAGTCAAGTGTCTCAGTTAGAAACCAGACTTGTCCTAGGATGCCCATACTAGAACGCGAAAGTATGTGCGAAGAACCGTGGAATGATCGGACTCACGAACAGCTAACTTCTGGTCCCGCGCTAATAGAGTCTCTGCGACACCGATGATTCAGTCCAAGGTCCTGACTCCCAACAGCTAGTTGCCGCTCTCAAAAGACATTATTCAGGGAGAAGACCAAATCATTTAGATCTAGTGAAAATCCAAGCAAGGGGTGCATAGCGCAGTGGTAGCGCGCATGCTTTGCAACTGCTCGCACATCCCACGAGCGAATGTGTATGAGGTCCAGGGTTCAATCCCCTGTGCATCCAAAATTTTGCAGATTTGAACTCGGAAAAGATTTATTAGCGTCGTTTCTTCGATAACTTTTTGCTTGCCACATTTCTCATCCACCGTTATGGGTAGCTTCAGACAACCCCAAGTGCATTTTCCGATCCTTTATATTGCGAGAGGGATCTCGATTTGTCTGATCGGGAACTCTACGATGATCAAAAACCTTGTTCTAAGCAGATGATTAAACTGGATGTACGGTATGCATTCGCCGCGCTCTGGTCCACGCCCCCAATGGGGCTGTACGGATCATCGACTGTCAAGTTCCGTGATTTCGTAGATCGACATATCGGGCATAGCGCTATCATCTATACTGTCAGCGCCATCTTCCTTGGGCTCTACAGGCCGCTTGTCCCTGGGTGATGCATTGCTGGCGGCGTCAAGTGGAAGTGGTTCATCATCTGGATCGGGATCGCTCAGCGCTAGAGTCGAACCCTCGGCATCATAGAAGTCGTTCAGTGTTAATGGACGCATAGCGAATCCCTAGTTCAGGCACGAACGATGTGAATAACCCAAAACAGCAGAAAACTGGACTCGCCTCTTCACCCACTTTCTTGATCGCCTGCTCGTCATGCGCCATCGCTCGCATGCATTCTCGCACAGGTACCATTGCGGCACTGCGACATAGTTCACGCAAATCTGAACCCGAGAAGCCTGTGGTTTTGGCAGCGAGTACATCGACGGTCAACGATGGATCAAGTTTGGTGTCTTTCAACATCTACAAGTTCCAAAGGTTATTCCTGACGGAAAAGAAGTAGTTATAGACAAAAACTGTACCAAAGATAGTATCTTAAAGCGTTGCTCTGCATTTGGCAGACCAACCGCGAATCGTTTCGGCATACGACGCAAAATAGCAGGATCAATGTCCATGGGACGGTTCGTTGCTCCAAGAACCATTATTCGGTCTTCTCCGGACATCAACCCATCCCACGATCTACGTCGCCTATACTTCAGAAAATGACCATTACGGAACGGAGTGAAACATACGTCATGAATTCCGCCTTGAGCATGCTCATCACCTCGTGGTCATCCGTTCTTCGCTCTCTCAAAAATGTGTCTATCTCATCCACGAAGATAATCGCTGGTTGCATCTTTCGAGCAAGGCTGAACACCCCTGCGACGAGCTTATTTGATTCTCCGAACCACTTGCTGGTGAGTACCGAAGCAGGAATGTTGATGAACGTAGCTCCAGATTCTTTGGCAAGGGCCCGTGCGAGCATAGTTTTACCGCAACCGGGAGGACCGTAAAGAAGGACCCCCTTTGGTGCACTGAGGAGCGATGAAGAGGCGGTGAAGAGGTGTGGATACATGAGGGGATATATGACGGATTCACGGAGTGAGGCAACGATGGAATCGAGACCGCCGATGTCTGCGACCCCAAAGTTAGGAAACACGACGGCAATGAATACGCCCAAGCGAGAGCACAGATAACATACCTTCAAAGCGTACTTGGATATCATCAGGACATACGACTTCCTTTGATATGGACACTACGGACAGTTCAATCACTCTGTTGGTAGACGAGTTGGAGGCCCGCGCACCTTCGTATTCGTCAAGTTTTAGCCCTTTCTTCTGTAACTTGGCTATTATTTCTGCGCGACGTTTCTCTGCTTTCCTGTCTACTCGATGTTGACCGATGAACCACTATGACATAGCATGCAGAAAGCGAGGAAAATATGCAGGGAACATCAGTACAAAATCGGCAAGCGAAGAAGTATACATCTTACACGGTAAGCATAATGCGCAGCAACCTTCAATTTTAAGCCAGAGGTTGAAAGGCAGGATCAGTATTCATGGCCATGACCACATGTTTATTGTTGACGTTACCTGTGACGCTATGAATAGTGCGACTGAAGATGACGGATGTGTCAGCGACGGGTATTTCAAGGAGAGAGCCCGCTCTTCCCAGATAAAAGGTAAAACGCATACCATTGATAACTATGCGTCGTGTAGTTAACTGGGATGACATGTCACGGAGGTGAATGAAAGAGTGCTGCCACAACGAACGGTTGTCGGCGTCGTACAGGCGTCGTCAAAGAGCTCAAAGTGTGGCAAAGTTGTCCAGAGTCAGCCCTAGAGATTGCTGTTGTACAGAGGCGAGGTAACTGAATTGCTGACAGTGAATATGTCTACAAAAGGAATTTCTATCCCTGTCACTTTAGCAGAACGATCGATATCATCTATTACCACCTTGAAGCTTGAAGCTTCAAGGCTTACTTCAACTTTTGACAAGTTGTTAGTTACGGGGGTCTTCCGGATGACTTGCAACCCCCTTCCTTCTGGTATGGGCAATCAAAGAGTCGAAGCTTGAAAAGATCTAACCCTCATTCCAACTTCTTTCAACTTTGTTAGACCAGTGAGAGGGCCATTTCGACCTCGAGTTCACGAGAAGGCTCCAAGAGTACAAGTCAATGATGCAAAAAGCGACTGGACTAGTGCACAGGAATGAGCGCTTAGCATTTATATAGCTGCAACCACGCCACCTTTTTCTTCCAAGCCTCTCAGCTTGTCCACCTTCAGTTCTGTATTCACTTACCATTCACCTGCTGTCTCACACTGTTGATGTACCCTGGAGACTGGCTAGCGGATGTCGACCCAGTTGGGTGTGCATTTATCCTCACGTTGGCCGCGCTCAGCCTGACTACCTTAAGATGTTCCGAAACCACTAGAATTTGTCCTCGATAGTGGGGTAAACTCGGTCACTTTTTCACCCGATGGATCGTATCTCGTGATAGGCTGCAATGACGGGACGATTCAACAATGGCGCATAAGTGATGGGAAGAAGACGACGATGAAAGCAGATGGCTCGGTTCTGGTCGTCGCCGTTTCCAGTGACGGAAAGTGGATCGTGAGCGGTGGGTTGGACTGTAAAGTCACGATTTGGGATGCGAAGACACAGCAAAGGGCTGTCGAGGCAACACGGATGAACGAGAAGTGGATCAGTGCGCTGGACGTATCGCCAGGGTCGACAAGATTCGTCAGCGCATCGAGCGACTACACGGCGAATATCTGGAGTCTTACGACAGGCCAGCGACTCGTCGGCCCTCTGAAGCACAATAATCGCATAGATTGCGTCGTATTTTCACCCGATGGTGATCAAGTTGCTACCGCTGGTCTCTACGACTGTTTGCGCGTTTGGGACAGCCGCGACGGTCACCTAATTACTGAAGTTCCCAACTTATTCCCTGAATCGCTTGTTTGGTGGCAAGACGACCGAATATTGGCATCAACACAGTCGACGCAACAATGGATCGATGTACTTTCAGGGTCGACTCTACTGGAGCTTCCTCGAAATGGCGATACAGCTGCAAGAATGCACCTCGCCGTTTCACGCAATCGCAGTTTCTTAGCTAGCCTCGAGAAGCGTACCCTGTGTATGTGGGATCAAACGTCTTGTTCATGGAGTCCCATTACATCTGAACTTGGGTACGCTGGGCGTACTATCGCAATATCTCCTGACAACCGTCACCTCGTCACTGGAGGAGAAGACAAAGTTTCCATCTGGAATCTTCCGCGCATCACTCCGGAGAACGCTAGCCATGTAGGCACATCCTTTCCCGACAACTTCGTAGATTGACATGCCTCTCCACCCTTAGCACCTAACGGATGTCGTAAGTACCCCATGATGTCACCTCTGATTCACCATCGAAATAAATCATCTTTTCTGCATCTCTCCGAACAGTTCATGCAACTCAATGGTATAATAATGGAGTTATGGTCGAATGGGAAGCTAGAGTCTACCATGAAAATCCTATCCCGCAACATTGCGTTGAATGGGCAATCTCATCATGCATTGGCTAATCGCGCTCTCGTTTATGCTCGTTTGCAAGAGTGGGATAATGCACTATTCGACGCCGAGATGGTAACTAGTCATAGTTTTTCCCTTTGAGTGACATTGAAACACATCCCTTTCTAGTCGATCGATGTCCAGCCAACAGTGATTGGATGCATTGCGAAGAGCATGGCACTGAGTGGTCAGGGACGACACGAGGATTCCATGCAGGCATTCGACCTTGCTTTCAGTTATTGCAATCCAGAACAACTGAATTATCTTCTACTTGTCAAGGTATGCATCGTGTACCATGTATGGGAGCTGAAGACTTGCAGATTCCGTATTAATCATCTACCCAGGCAGTCATCCTATTCCTTAGTGGACTCCATCGCCACTCTATTGCTCGTACGTCTGACCTGATCAAGATTCTACCTGATAAATCACTTCCCTACTGCGTTATTCAGGTAGCACGTTACAATGTTTATTGCGAAACACTTCGCTTATATTATTTGTAGGGGTACATGTCCCTTCTCCTAGCAAAGTCTGCGATGGAGTCGCACGATTATAACCATGCAATACAGCTGTTGACGTCGGCAAAGGACCCTGGAAAATTCATTGAGCTCCCGGAGTTACTGACCATCTCCTTGGTATGTGTTATTTATGATCATCAGCCGAGATACTGAATGCATAGTGAAGATTACTGGATGGAATTTTGATGCTCTTAGATTTCACATGCATCAGACAAAGTGTGAAGCATTGTTTGCCGCCGGGCTCACTGGCGGCGCGGTAGCATCCTTCCTCGAAGGGGTCCATGGGATAGAAGTGAACTTGAGGGAGGAAACAGAATGGGCAAGTGGTAAGCACCCTCTTGTATAGTCTTGTCCATGTTGACATCATCGTCGGACCACAGATTTCAAGAGGCGATGTATTGATAAACTAAAGGAACTAGGGGACGTAGCCTCTGATGCTGCTGCGCATTGTGACGCTCTATCCTATTATTCCTCAGCGATGACCCTCGATAACTTGTCGACGGACCTACTGATCAAGCGAAGCAGAGTGCATACAACATTGGGCAACTGGGACGCTGCTGTGAAAGATGCGAATTCCGTATGTTTTCTTTGGTTTCTCATTGCCCAATTCCCGATAGCATACATTTAGGCAATCTCACTTGATCCATCACATCCTTGGAGTTATGAGGTCAAACATGCTGCACTGCACGGTGCTGGTCGTTACGATGAAGCGATTGAAACCCTTGATGAACTGGTTTTGAAGCTCGAACAGTCGCCCGATCCGCATATTCGTGGTAAATATCCCTTGCATCATGTTGCTGAACGTTGTATAACAAAGTTCTGTTACAGGACTACGTAACCACTATGTGAACCCATCACAAACGATAGCAGCCATTCGCAGCCTCGCTAAGCAGTTTCACCGTGATTTTCCCCTTGTTCTCATCGACACCAAGAACGGACATCTCTGTGATGATGAAGAGCGGATACGAGTGTTTGAAGCGGACCCCAAATTCAAACAGCTCGTTTCATCGATGGTTCTGCAGATCAATGATATTAATATCAATCAAGTAGTGCAAGAATATTTCCGATACGCTACATTCTCCCACACATGGGAAGGAGATGAACCTCTATTTCACGATATAGCGCAGAAATCGGTGCACGACCTCGCGGGACCACCGAAGATGATGAAGTTGCTCATGTTTTGCAAGATTGTTCAGGAAGCAGGTTTTCGCTGGGCCTGGAGCGACACATGCTGCATAAATAAATCGGATGGAGCGGCGTTACAGGAATCACTCACGTCGATGTTTCAATGGTATCACGAATCTTCGCTCACCATCGTCCACCTCAAGGGTGTATTATCCGATTCAGAGCTCGGAGCTCTGGAGGCAAGCCTGTGGAATACCCGCGCGTGGACCCTTCAAGAATTCTTTGCGTCCAAGGTCATTCGTTTCTACACTGAAGACTGGAAGCCCTATCTCCCTCATGAGGTCGCTTTCAATCACAAGGAATCACCTGCCATCATGCAAGAGATGGCACTTGCAACGGGCATTGATGCCAACGAACTTCTCTCCTTGTGTCCCGGATCAGAGAATGTCCGGCAAAAGCTCCGCCTCGCCTCAACTCGATTTGCTACCAAGCAGGAAGACGTTGCTTACTCGTTGTTCGGCATATTCGATGTCTCTATTCCGGTCACGTATGGCGAAGGACAGCGACGTGCACTCGGTCGTCTCTTGCAAGAGGTCCTCACACGTTCAGGAGACGCCACAATCCTGGCCTGGACAGGCAAGGCATCCGACTATAATAGCTGTCTTCCTGCGGAGATCATCGTTTACCGTGAACCATTGTCACCATATTTGCCATCGCCCATTCCAGACGACGAGATTGTAAAGGCTCTTTTTGAACTGCAGGTGTACTCCACGGTTCACGAGTCTGCTCTCGAGCTGTATGACAGACTTCTCTTGCTGCCAACGCCACGCCTCCTCAGTCGTCGCCTGAGTTTATCGTGCATCGTATTTTTATTGCGAACGGTGAGCAGGCCACTTGTCACCAGAGACAACCCTTCTGTCCGCGTTTACCGCGCCACGGCATCCGCACTGGGCGATGTGGAGATCCAGACGTCGGATAACTTGGCAGGCTTGGCCAATCTGGTACTCGTCCATCCATGGTTACAATCTCTCTTTGACCCCGTCCTTCCACACGAAGACTTGATCGCGGACGACATGGAGCCGCTGCCGTTACATATCACCTCGGACAGCGATACTGTCGTCTCTGAAAAAAACCCAGCGCGACTCTCGCTTCGGCACGTTGTACAACAACAATTGCAGCTGCCGTCTCCGCTGGACAAGACAACCCGCGCGTTACGGCTGTTTGCGCGTCTCAAACAGCCTTTTGGGGCGCTGCTGCTTGCACCACACTCGCCCAGAGAGTACAAGCGAGTTGCGACGGACCATCCGATCGTTGTACGCATACGCAAGGATGTTTCTCCCCAGTATTTGATGGACAAGATACGTACTTTAGACATCCTTTAATCCTGACTCAACACGAACATCCACTATGTACTACATTCAAGCTTGAACATGTTTTCGTTTGTACAATGCGCATCATGTAATGGATCCGAGCGGCATCGTAGAACTGTTGCAGGAAAGAACTCTGCCATAACCCACTCTTCCAAGGTTGTTTCTCTGACAAATGCCTGAAGTGTCAGAGAGTCGCGAGCGTCTTTTCACCTCATTAAGACTTTAATTTAACCCTCAAAGATGACCATGAACATACGGCGTAGGACGTCCCCTGTACTACCTTGCAATGGATCCTGCGAAACGACTTTCATTGCACAGTCAAGTTCCTCATTTCACGATCGCTTGAAGTTACGCCGGTGGTCACCTTCAGTAACGACAGACGGATTGTACATAGCTGGATCCGGTCCAGTAACGAACAGTGGAGGTTGCAACGATGGAACGCATTGACTAGACGTCAAGTGGGAACAGTGGCAGTGAACACGACGGTTATCCATGCACTAGTTGCCACTTCCAAGGACGGATGATGGGTCGTGCGCGGTGATGGTGGACATGCAGTGGTGGTGAGGCGTGCAGCGACATACTACGAAAAAGTACTCGCACTCGCGGAAGACCATGATCCCACTGGAGTGATCTACGAGTGGATGTCATGAACACCGGAGCCCGCGGTCTCTCGCACGTTGGACACAGGGAAAGACGAGGTCGATGCTAGGGGAAAACTATATACTCGATGACAAAGCGGGACGCGGGACCGACGAGTCAACGGAACCAGAGGGGAGTCCGTCACTCTCTGACAGTGGATATATCTTCGCTTTGCGCCTCCGGGAACAACCCATGGCAGTGACCGTGCCGCACACCTAGTACGACATCACCGGAAAAAAACTCCTCGATGCTATACACGTGCATGGTGTCAGGGAGTCAATCGTAAGGTGGCCTTACGGTGCTACTCTGCGGGGTCAGGTTCTCTCCGTGTACAATATATCGCCATGGCAACTCTGCGACATTATCACACTCGATTTTGACTCCTTCAGGCTATTTTCTCCTTCCGGGGAGGCTGGTCAAGCGACTTCGGCATTCAAGCAGACGGAAGGGTGCCATGCCTTGACGTATCTTATTCCAGACTCGTCCATCATGGTCACTTCCTGTCCTTCTGTGCAATACCCTGTAGTCTGGCGACCGATGGAATATCACTCCTTGTGTGTTCCACTTTCGCTTCACTCTCATTTTGGGATCTTTCTTCGTGCACCCACATTGTAAGTTGTCCCCTGGAAGATACCGTTTACACGCCGGACAACCACAAGATCAGACAATCGTCATATGGAACGCAAATCATGGCTCAACGGTACATGGACCGCTGACAAGACATAAAAACGATTCTTGCACTTGCGTTCTCGCCCGTTTGGATGCGCTTCGCGTCGGGCTCACGGGACAGGTCCATCTGTATTTAGGATGCGGCAACCGGCGGGGAAGTCATGCCACCCATCGAGTGGCACCCAGGCGGCAGCGTAACATCCGTGGCTTACACCCTCCAGATGGTGGCAGGATCATCTATGATTTTGACGACCGAACTATTTATGTCTGGGATACACACCAAGGCGCGCTACTCTATGACCCAAACGTTGCCTCGCAACACTCTCCGTTCATCTTCAACGGTCACGTCAGTGACATTTTCTCGATCGCCATCTCCCCCTGCGGTAAGCTTCCCGCTTTGGCTCCCAAGGACACCACGGTTCACCTTTGGGATCTCTCGACCGGCGCTGAATTATCCCACCTCGTCCGACAATACCGTCTCCCTGTCCGCTCGGTCGCGTTCTCGCGCGACGGAAAGCGTATCATCACCGATTCGTACGCTGATACGATGGTATGCGTGTGGGGTATTGAAAGCGTGGGGAGTATGGCCACGCTGTGACTCCACAAGGGACTCGTATCCCTCCAAGGGCAGCAAACGGATCCTGTCTGGTGGACAGGACAAGACGGTGCGCATGTGGTGCGGCGAGACCGGACAGGCGCTCATGTATCCGCTTTGTTTGCAACGCGACGTGACTGCCATCGCGTTCGACGAGAGCGATGACAATGCACACCTAACTATAGTCCAAGAGAGAATATGGTGTCCCCCAAGTTGGTAAAAGTGTTTTTTGGCATTATAGGCCCGAATCATGGGGGGTAAGCGATAAGTAGTGAACCAAGTACTCACTACCGGTACCATTTCTGCATGAAGGACAGCTAATCCCAATTCCCCTTGGCAAGATTATGCAACAATCGCCTGACAGCTACACTATTCATGTCACATCTCCTCCTATCCGTAACGATCTCAGCACCAGGACTTGCTAGCTTACAGACCTGGACGACCGTACCACATATCAGTAGACCAACCAAACTAGCATCTTTCTCAAGATGCTGACTAGCAGCGTCCATATATTTTTCCATTTGAGTTGCAAAGGATGTCCAATCTTTCATATCTTCCGGCTCTTGAGATTTGACTTCCAGGAGGAGAAGCAATTTGTCGTGAGTAGTAAATTTGGTGGCCTTTGTGACGGTGAAATCAGGGATAAGGTAGGTTGACCCAGGGAGTGTGAGGACACCTATAGACGTCATGGATGTGTCACCAGCAAAGTTGTCATCAAGGTCGGATGACATGGACGTCTCTGCCTGGTTGGAACAGAAAGAAAGTTCCTCTTCAAACGGGTCTCGGACTTTTGGCTGAGGCTTGATGAGGAACTTTTGTTGATATGGAAAGTAATGGGGGAGCAGGGCGATGTGAAGCCCGTACCACGACGACTCAAAGTGTGGATCAGATTCGGCAACTCGAACGAACCGCTGAGCAAGCCATTTCTCTGGGTGCAAAGAGGGAAGTGGCGAATTCAGCATGAAGACGGACGAGCTGGAGCGAAGGCAGCAGACGTCAACATCTCGTGGGTGGTGTATAAAGTGAAGAACGCAGACTTACGAGTTCTGACACTGCGGAGGTTATTCAATTGAAACCATTGTCAATTGCAC
>JBBPNZ010000934.1:0-12460 GCA_038091195.1 Phylloporus rhodoxanthus
CGGAGGCAATGAGATCGCTTTGTTACCTACCTTCTGGCTCAGATGCAGTGTTGTAGCAAATGGCGTCGTCAACGGATCGGAGTCAGGAATCGGATGTGGATGCCGAGCGCGAATCCACAAACTGAACGGATTTGTCAGTCCTTCTAGAAAGAAACGGGAAGAGGACGTGATCGGGAAAACCCTCCAAACGCCTGAATCATTCTGCGTGGGTCATTCGACAAGATCGAACAAAAGGTCACGTTTCGAGCATGTGTTCGAGTTAAATATTGAAGGAATGATAGTTACACGACCCAGTGCCACGTCATCGACCTCCTCTCCCTCACCGGTACACATGGTCCGCTGCCATAAAAATAAACTGGGATTCTGCGGAACGGGGTAAGTGACTCACAATGAAGATTGGCTGCGATCTCTGCTTCGGCTCTGTCACCATTCGCTAGCAATTTTTCCTTGTTGTACAAAAGCTCCTCGCGGGTCTCTGTCGAAAACTCCTGATTTTGCGCTGCAAAAAGGCGTGTTAACTGCGCGTGATATGATGAAAAAAAAAACCCACTTTCGACGATGGCATCAACTGGACAAGCTTCTTGGCAGAAACCACAGTAAATGCACTTTGTCATATCAATATCTAATTGTAAAAAAGTAAAGGTCGCAGTGAATATGAGTACAAAATTGTCTTACCGTATTTAGTTGTCCGCCGTGATCCATCCTGACGCGCCTCGCTTTCAATAGTAATAGCCTGAGCAGGGCAAATCGCTTCGCAGAGCTTGCACGCTGGAGCGGAACGTGAGGCGAGTGTACTGCGCATTCGAAGTGACATACCAATACAGCGCTCCTCGCCGCTCGGATATCTCCGCAAAGCATGTTCGCCACGAAAACGGGGAGACAGTGGACCCTTCTCGTACGGGTACATGATGGTATAAGGCGGCCTGAAGAAATTCTCCATGACAATCCACATCCCTATGAAAGTTCAGACGCTATCCCGTCTTTCCGTGTGTCCTTACCTCGGAGGATTTCGGTGAAGAAGAAAAGGTGAACCGCCTTGTCAATGGCACTTGGGCCGTCCTTGTACGAGTCTGTGTGCTTGTCCGGCTCATGTTGGGCAGTCAATGTACCTGTAGCGTCAGGTGACCTGATTCTGACGGGACCTTCTAGTGTGCCATGTCTATCGAGAGGTTCGGCACGGGTACAACGGGTAGAGGAAATGTTCCGGTAAGCAGAGGTAGAACGGAACACGATAAAGCGCTGCGGGTCCAGTAAACGATGCGAGAGCCCGACACCAAGACGTGAGCGGGCCAGAGACATTTGTAGCCGTCAACGAGGAAAGCAACAAGTAGGGTGTGACAGGGTGTCACGCTGGAGTGACCCATGTTTCTCAGCCAATCATCTTTCGTGCATCTCGTCACCAGCTGTCATGTCCACCTCAAAGGCAAAAGCAAAGACACAACAAGTATCGGACCAGGGTGCGTTGAATGTATATGTTTTCTTCCGTCTTCTCATTATGACATACTAGACAGAAATACAACAGACATATTCTCGCTTCCAAAATGACTTGCAAACGCTGGCTGGCAAGATCGGCGAACTCGAGCAAGAAGCTGAGGAGCATACGTAGGCATTTCGGTTACTGTGAGGCAACCACGGTCAAGCTTGGAAGCAGATTGGTCCTGTCGACATTACATGAAGCTCTGGAAGAAGAGCCTGGTCGCAAATGTTTTCGATTGATTGGCGGGGTGCTCGTTGAACGCACTGTCAAGGACGTCGTTCCAGCATTGCAAACAAACCGCGATGGAGTGAGCCGCCATTGATTTCCGTGCTCACACCCTTCTGATACGCTTTGCTCAGATCAAAAAAGTGATCACCACACTTACAGAGCAGATCAAGTCAAAGGAGCAAGAGTTTGAAATTTTCAAACGTGAACACAATATACGTGTTATCCACAAGGCATGACTGTCTTTCCGGTCATGCAGTCAGACGTTATTCATACGGTAGAGTCTCCTGGTATGTACACCGATCGCGTCAGTCCCTGAACTTTGCTGTAGGCACGCGCCACATAAAGAACATGTGTAAATGTAATTCCACGCATATGGACTCGTGGTTGTATGCAACGAGGAGCGTGAGATCGAGAATGACCAACCGATTTCTTGTGTGCACCTCGTGGCCTCGATGGTTATAGCCTAGGCTTTTGATCTGCAAACCGCGCCACTTGTACCTGTGATGTCAAGTCCCTTTTTGGTAGGTACATGAAAGGCCATTTCAAAGAACAAGTGACACATTACACTAGACCATGACTTGGATACCGCTCGCACGCCATCGGGTTCAGTGTCGGTCCCACGAGGTCAAGTCCCATTTTTTCTGCTTTGCCTGAGGCTACATGTTTTCGACCTGTCATTTCTCATCCCCTATGTGTGCAGCTTCCTTGCTTACTGTACTCCTGCCTATTTACTGCGGGATCGTTCTTGCAGCTACTAGCAACCAACTCGATCCCGGAGAAAGTGCTTTCCTAGAGTACCACAACCTCGTTCGCTCGAGATATAATGCCCAACTCCTCACCTGGTCAACCGCTCTGGCTAGTAAAGCCCAAGCATGGGCAAGTGGTTGCCGCTTTGAACATTCAAATGGGCAGCTTGGACCTTATGGTGAAAACATCGCCGCGGGAACCGGAAATTTCACTGCCATGCATGCGATGAAGATGTTCATGGAGGGCCAACGTGAGTTCTTCGCATCAGCAACGTGTAAAACGCTTACCGTATTTCCTTCAGAAATTTTCGATCCTACCGATCCCACATTCTCCGATTTTACACAGATATTATGGCAGTCCACCACAGAGCTTGGGTGCGCCTCAGCTCAGTGTAACGGAATATTTGACGAGGCTTTTGGCGAGGCGACCATGCATGTTTGTTTGTATGAGCCTGTTGGAAATGTGGTCGGTGCCTTACTGTCAGTTGTCAAAATTTGTGAGACATGTCTGCTCACAACCACTTCCAGAGATAACCTCGGGTTCATTCACTAACACCTGCGTACCTTTGCCAGATCTACCGACACCTCCTCGCCGCTTTCAATTTATTGGTTTACATTCCCAGTGGAGTCAGAGTACGAACTCTGGCACTTTATGTACCCATCTGAGTTGTGATATGGGCACTACTGGTTTATAGCTCGGCCTGCGGTCAGGCTTGAACAATTACTTTCTAGTCGAATGACAACCGTGCAATGTATTTCATACATATTCCCAATATCTGAGTTTGTAACTTGATTTCAATCTATCATGATCCACTGCACATCCTTATAACCAGATCCTTTTGAACCTTATCAATGACCAACCAGCATTCGTCAGCAGAAGGGGATATCGGATTTTCTCGCGGCACACGGCGGACCCTGGAGACTTTACCAGTTGAGCTATTGGCAGAGATCTTTTCCGAGCTTGATCCAGACTCTCTCATCGTCGTCTCTTGTCTCTCCCGCAAGCTTCGGGCTGTCACAGCTGACGCTACCCTGAACCCGTGGAGACGTCCTATACTGCGCGATCTTCAGCGACGCGTTTACGAGAAGTCGCTATTACACCTTTCTGTCCGTTCAACCGTGCCGCGGCACAATTGGATCGAGATTCTCACTTTCGCATCACCGAGTTTTCTGTTGTTCGACAGCACCTTGCCCAACTTGGATTCATCCGAATGGGAAGAGTGCTTTCGCAAAAGATTCTTGCCAGGGTGGACCAAATGGAAGAAAGATATTTCGTGGAGGGCTGCCTTCATGAGGTTGGTGTTCCTTCAACGAATGGTGTTTCTCTCTCTTAGAATATCCCTCCAGAGTCCTTTATCGTGTATGGCACAGAAGCCGGTCATCCTGCACTGCAGATGAGTCCTGGACTAAGTAACTGTTTCATTAATCCAGCCTGCGCTTCAAGTACTGATTTCGGATTGACTTCCAGGTACGTAGTCCTCAACCGTAATGGTACCTTGAATGAGCTTGAGGCCTCTTCCCGAAGATTCAACCCTCTTTCAATCATGCACGAAATGAAGTCAGCAGTTTATTAGTCGTAGTGCCTGCCAGCCCTTGCTTACACAAAGTAATAGAATTCAGAATAATCTCGTTCACTTGCCGACTCAAATAAGAGTCAGCCATCACCAACATCCCCGTTATTTTTCTCAACTAATGCATGGTGTTTTAGGTTATCCTCCAGTTAATGGATGTCCGCATCCTTGTTCTGGGTGTTATAAATCGTCCTAGGACCCATTTTACCGTCAACCGCAATGCCCGTGCATTTTTGTATCCCCCAGGACTTGAGCCGCCCGGTATTAATATCGTTGACGATATTTCTATCCGTCATCCAAATATGTCCGGCTCTCAGGCATCTGGTGCAAATCCTTTTGTAGCATCGTTAGCTTTGCCATCTGATCCAGTATTTGCAATAGTTTCGACGGATTTAAATACCGCTTATCGTCGCCTTTCACATCCTGCTCCCTCACATACTCACTACAATTATCCGATGTACACTCCTGGCGGAGGTGATCAAAGATGGCACCCAGATGCCATCCTCGGAGAAGGCATGTACTGGGTTGGAGGACTGATGTATGCCAAATTAAGCTTTCGTTGTCTTTTTTCAAAAAACTTTTTCCCAGGATTACTGTACAGCTGTGCCCTTCTGACCCTCATGGGTCCACTTCTCATGGGCTCCAGGGATTGGAGTTACTTGGTGGAATTGACCAGGCCCAATTTGCGTCATTCACATTTCAAGACTTCCTGGCTATCGCGCCATGGATGGGAAAGAGGATTACGAAATGCATCTACGGGCAAGGTTTGGGAATCCACTAATGGATCTGGGTTCCGTAGGCGTTATCTGGCCACCAGCCAAAAAAAATGACTTTTGGGATGAACTTGGTTCATCACGCATGCCCGTGGGACCAGCGAAAGAAAGTTACGAACATACCATATAGCTTAATGCATGGCTCTCCACCAATCAGCTGGCTGGCTGGCAACGTAAGCCACAGAAAACTTGCTGGACACTTATTTCATTTCAGAGATGGGCCACCAGTCCTGCTTTGTCCACCAAGTTTGGTGGCTGTATGGAGTACTAAGTTGATCCACAAACCTCGAACAGTGATTGGCAGGGTGAGAGCTGTGTTGTTCACAATGTGACATCGCTGAATCCCTGCTTATCGACTCCGTTCTATTGTTCGCAATGTCAGTACCGGCTTACTTTTGTTTTGCTATTAGATGTACCGAATTTTCTCAGTGACGTTAGACGGTCTGCAACTGTGTACAATGTTTGAATGCCCCCCACAGCGCTGGTGGGACCTGGAAACAATGCATACGGTTGATCGGATCAAGTTGCCCTTCCCCATTTAAGCCTCCAGTTCAGGGGATTGATCCTTCATTCATTCCCTCTATATCCTTTGACTGATGTTGCGGGGCTTCGTCTCTATACCCTTCATAAAAAGCTCTGACTTATATAACCATGTCGCTCGTAAGCATTGCTATATCTTTGAACCAAGATGACGGCTCACTTTTTTGCCCGTTAACAGTGGAGCTGTACCACTTGTTTCAAGTCATTTATGCGCAAAGGTGATCTTAATCGCCATTAGTTATTACATCCTGGCATAAAGTACGGTGCACCATAATGCTAGGTCCCGCCAATTAACACCTCTGCTAGACCACACGTCTGCCTAACCTGTGGAAAGTCCTTTGCCCGGTGTTCGGGTCTTAGCATATAAATGTCCAGTATGAAATTTAACGTCGACTGCTACCACGTGACGCTGACGATGCGTACCAAGGAAAAGCCTCACACTTGCGTGATTGGTACATGCAAGAAAGCCTTTGGAGACCCTTCCCTGCGCTCGTCATCGGAAGGAATTCCATCGTCGTGAAGGCGCATTTAAGTGCTTTATCACTGACTGCAGGACAAAGTCAGTGTAGCACTTGAAATCCTCTTGCGCGCGGTTCTGATGTTTTCGTTAGAATCAAACGGCGATCCGCCTTCGTTGCGCATTTACGGAAACATTGGCTTGATCCCTTGTTTGATATTGATGCCACTTCACAAAGTAGCGACAGCTCCCTCTGCGTTCGCTGGTGCTGAGAACGATGACCCTAACGCACAGTCTCGAAGCACGTCTCCCTCTTTCATCGGTGATAGTATGTGATACCATTCCGCTTTAAGTTGCCTGCTAATCGTTGTAAAGATTCTGGATACTATACCCCGGCCAGCAGCGGCGAGGCGAGCTATCAATGGCCGGAAGACCTTCTATATAACTGTCGAGGGGTTGACTTGTCCCCTCCGAACAATATGCTTCTCCCGACGCCTGAACAAACCATGAACATCAATACAAACATTCCCTTGAACATTGCTCAAAGTGTCTTTCCCTACCTACCAAGCAACTTCGAGGACCCCTTTTATTTCTTACCGCCTCTCCTTCGAATCTTCCGGTGTTCGAACCGTTTCTGGGCACCGGATCACAAGAGAACAATGCATCCAAGACTTTTCTTTTCATACAACATTTATACGTACTTCCCTTTTCTGAGAATCGGACTCGCTTTCTTTTTCATCACCCTTAAATAATCTTAGTCACTCTTTCTAGTACTTTTTACTTACCAGTGCACGCTGTGGTTCTGGCTACTGGTTATACCCGAGGCTTAATTTTAATTACCCATCTAGAGACTCCACATAGGATCATACCTGACGCCCCTCGCCCCTCAGATTTAGTCGCATGTACTTGAACCATTCTGATAATTGCCCCACCCAAAACGAACTCACCAGTGGTAATGCCCTATGATATACTAGCCCAGTAGGTCATCGCAGATGCCGAGAGCAGCCCGCAAATGCCGCAGAATGCCTCCATAGCTTGCCGAATAAACGTTGAATCAAGAACATTTTCGGATAAACATTCAGTCGATTCAACAGTACTTGTTTTTTCTGGTGCAAAGAGAAGCTTGGAGGCATATGTTGATGTAGTAAAATCAGAGGTGGCCACAAATCAGAGGTCAGATGGAAGTGAAGATGGGTAGCGTCAGGTATGAGGTCAGACGAGACCAACACGAGGAGCCCATGCAAAAGTTAACAACGGCGCATGAAAGTGTAGACATACCTTGAAGGTCAATTCCCAAGGGAGAGTAAACCAAGTGCCAAACAAAAGTCAAGCAATTTCAAGTTGCAAGCGCTGTAGATTGTTTCAAGTAATGCCCAGCGACAGGGCTTACTTACTTCAAACTGTCTGTTCTTCTCTATCGTACAGTTCGCCTTATCGGAAAACATTCCCAGAGTCTCCGCAGTCCTCGTGCAGGCGGACATAACATGCTGGCATCACCCTTGTATCCTGCCCCACCTTTCTCTTCCCAGCTTCTGTCCGACGATCCTGCGCAAGTCAAACCCTCCAAAGATATCGATGCGTTCAACAGTCTTCTTCCACCTCCTATCGAATTTGTAGAAGGATCATCATCTGGTGTTCTCGCAGTCGCTGAAGGAAAGTACGACCCCATCAATGGAACACCAAAAGCCAGCAAGGTGAGCAATCTAAAAATCGTCGCCATAAAGTCTCTTGAGCAATTGTCAGGCCTCTTTGGAACAGCCGAAAAACTCATATACCTCGCAACACACTTTTTCAAAGACTTCTCCAGCGAAGCACTTGTATAACGGGATGCTCGATTTCACCTGGCCTCCAGGTCTCGGAGTTGGCAATGGTCTCCATAACACTGGAAACACCTGTTTTTTAAACAGTGCATTGCAATGCCTTCTCCACACACCACCTCTACTCCGCGTTCTGCATGCACACTCCAAATCGGACCCTTGTATGTGCATTACCCGCTTGTATTCATTCTGACGACGTTTTCATTTCTCCACCACGCAGGCAGAGTCAAGCACGGATTTTGTATGGCATGTAACCTTCGGCAAGTAATGATAGACTCATACCACAAGGCGTACTCGTTCACTCCATATCAAATTACATCCAAATTACAATGCAAGTGTTTTGCCACCAGCCCACTTACGGTACTAACGGACGTCGATAGTCATCGCCAAGCATATGCGCAAGGGTCGACAGGAGGATTCACATGAATTCCTCCGCTACGCTATTGATGCTTTACAAAAGTCATGCTTGGCTGGATATATTCAGTACGCTTTCTCACAATTTCTTCCCCGCAAATTCCTTACCAACCATTTAGAAAAATAGACCATAAATTGGCCGAGACAACATGGGTGCACAAGATTTTTGGCGGGCGATTGCGTTCCCGGGTAACATGCCGCGAATGCAATTACCACAGTGACACTTTCGACAGCATGCTAGACATAAGCCTCGACATATATGGGTCGTCAACGTTGAAGGATGCACTCAAAAAGTTTGTCGCTGTAGATTGCTTGAGGGGGTCGGACAAGTACAAATGTGAGAAGTGAGTGGCTCGAGTACAAATGGTGACGTGCTCTGCTCAATGAAATTGTTTGCAGTTGTAAAAAAGAAGTTGTAGCTGAAAAGCGGTTCACCGTCCACGATGCCCCCCCTGTGCTCACAATACACTTGAAACGCTTCTCACCGCTTGGCCGGAAAATTGGCCATCCTGTTCACTATGACGAACGCCTGGTGCTGCAACCGGCGATGAGTGAAGGACAACACGGGCCCTCCTACTCATTATATGGTATCATCTGCCACGCTGGAGGCGGACCAAATTCAGGCCACTACTTTGCCCACGTCAAAGCGGCGAATGGACGATGGTACGAAATGAACGACGACATGGTTTCGCCTCACCATGGTGCCCCTGTCGGCATGAAGAACGCATATATTCTGTTTTATATGCGTGATAGGGGACAGTCGCTCGAGGGTGCCATTGGTCGCTCAATCAAAGTGTTTGGTAGTCCCAAGAGCACTGTCGTTGGCGGTATGAAGAAGCGGAAGAACGTTGATCTAGATGAAGAAGACATTGGCGTCAACGTCAGCAACCCCTTCATCGGCCCTCTTCTACCTTCGCCTATGCCTAACCCCGTTGACGATAAGCAGTCAGTCCTCGAGACCCCTGCTTCCGACCCTCAGGCTGTTAATTTGCAAAAGAAAATTGCCGCCGTAACGACCACCAAGCCAAATACTGCGCTGTCGAGTCTTGCGCAGTACGATGAAGATGATAGCGCTGACAGTTCATTAGACTCTGTACAACAAGAGCCAAAAGCTGCCACGAGCCTCGAATCATCCCCTCCACCCCCTCCGTCCACCGATTCGCCGCCGTCCCCTTCTTCCTCTGATCATACATCCGTTGCCCAAATACCTTTACCATTCTCAGATACCCCTCGCTCCAGCGGGATCGCTCCTGGCAGTTTCTACGCTTCTCATACAAAGAATGAAAAGAAGCGTAAATCACCCTTTGGCAACGAAGATGACCACAAGTTTGACGCTAAGCGCCACGCAGTATCACCCACACAGACCCCTTCGAAACATCCACTCCATAGAAAGTCTTCTTTTGGTGGAGGCGCTGTAAATCCTTACTCTCGACTCGTTGGAAGCAACACGCTATGGAGTTCCGACTTTCGTCACAGACAAAAGCAATATGGCAACAAGCGGAAGAGAATAATTATATAGCCATGTACTGCTTGCTGTATCGTGCACTTGTTTTGATGATTACTGCAATCACTGCGTCGAGTGTACATGCTCGGGTGATTAAGCCAATGATCCCTAAAAAATAGAGGTATAGTAAAAGTTTATAGCTTGGCCTTGAACTCGACGGTTTTGGGGGTGTCATGTTCGTCCCACCAGACTACAGAAACAGTGGTGTCATCGCGATATCTGCGAGCAAAAGGCGAAGGGATGCTCATCAACTTCCGGAGCGCAAACACATCGCCTCCCCCAAACGCGTTCCGGATTAGGTGAACACTTATCTCCTCATCTCCAAAAAACCAAGAACCCTCAGCGTTGTTCCTCTTCTTATCTTTGCCTTCGATGGTGGGTGACCCGGATGAAGTAGGCACTAAAGTCTGGAGTTGTGCCTTGGGAACTACTCCTCTGACGCCTTTAAGATGACCGCCCACGAGAGCGACGACTTCTTCTGAGCTTAGCTTATCCCACAGACCATCTGTGGCGAGTACGACAAATCGGGGACCAAGACGTTTCGAAGTATCTGAGGAATCGTCATCGAAAGAAAACTTGCGGTGGGTAACGACCGGGGTTGCGGTAACATAAGGCGGTGTTTTCAATGCTGCTGGGGGAGGTCGCAACGGCTGATTGTTGCCAACCATGAATGCCTGGCTCAAGCTTTGCGGGCGTCATAAACTGGATGGGATGGAAGAGAACGAATGGCACTCACACTTGTTGAACCTCGCGCTGCCACTTGTAGCGGGCATCACCGAATGCTCTCGTGGGCTCGAGACCTCCCAGAACTCGGCCAGCACGGATGACATCTTTGACCTCGTCTTGGGGATGCTCCGACTGTATCCTATGCAGATGTTAGGTTTACTGGAGGAACCTAGGAGATGATGAACCAAACCTTTTCAGCTCGTTCGGGTTTCGGCCTGTTTGATCCTCGCTCAGCACTTCAACCTTCCAAGAACCAGTACCGTCCGCTGATTCCTGCCAGATACCCGCGACTGCCCGACTGTCGCCAGAGCACGCGACATACAAGACTTTTTGGGCGGTATCGAAGACGGCCATCAAGGCACAACTGCCTGAAGCAAGAGTGAATATGGCGAGGTTGACAGAGGCGACGCGCCAACATACCAGAGACTGCGGGAAGCATTGCAGGTAGCGCGAGTGGAAGGTTGCTCAAGTCGGGGATGATTTTCTTTTCGAGGGACTCCTTGTCTATGTTGTTGGCGAGAATCTTTAATGGCGCACTGATGAGTTCTTCATCCAGTTTCGTGAAGGCGCTTTGTATGGTGGAAGAGATGGTCTGTGGGTCCTGGGCTGCGGACTTTGGTGGGGAGGAGGCGTGTACGAGCGAGGAGAGCTGTAACAGGACTGCGCTGATCAACGTATTTGAGAGGAGACGGGAGGTGTGCGGGCCACTGTGGCCGTCCATGACAGCGAAGAAGAGCCAGTCACCGGGACCGTTTGGGTCAGATGGGTCACGCGCTATGATTGCTTCGGCATGAGCGTCCTCGAGGGGGTCATTCGCTGCGACGGATGCGGTACTGTACTTCCAGGTGATGCCTCCTGGACGGGAGACTGTGTGTGACTTTGCGTTGGCGTTGAGGCGGTCGTGGACGGCTGCGAGGGAGAGCAAGGGGAAAGACTTTATGGACATGACGGGGCCATCTGGACCAGCGACGTTGACTTGGAGGTCAAAAGAGCGCGTCTTGTTATAGCGGTAGTAGGCGTAGGCAGGGACGCCAACAAAGACGGTGGAGGCAGCGATTGGCTTCCACAGTTGGCGTAGCATGACTCCAAGTTGTGACTCACCACGAATGTCCAGCCACATCGTAAGTCTTTACAGCGTCTTATTCTCTCAGTCCTCATCTTTCTCGTCCTCCAAGCCCCAAGACGACGACTCACAAATGTCGCAGCAACCCTCTGCCGACGTACTGACATCGCTGGGAATCAAAGTCAAAGACTTTGCCTACGAGAACACCCTCCCTGCAATCAACCCCGTGCCACGCGTACCCCGCCAGGTGCAGCCAACTCCTCCGTCACGCAAGCACGCGCAGAGCGACGATTGCGACGACACCCCCGTCACTCTGGCCACGTCGCAACCGGGAGCGAAGAGACAGAGAACTCTGGAGCGCAGACCAACTGAGCCACTCCAAGAACCACCAGTTCAGCCCACCCGCACTCTGGGGCGAATAATGCTCACGAGAGTGTGCTCCATCATCATCCCGCCCCCGCCGAGAACGTTGCCACCAGCACCGCATACACGTTTCTCTGCCAGTCCACCAACTTCGCCGTTGACGCCACCCCTCTCACATCTCGCATCGCAGGACTCCCAACTCGTCCAAACGCCTCCCGCATTCCCATTCGTCGTACACGTGGATGATACCAGCATGATCCCCGCCTCACAGATCGATTCAGAATCACAGCCCGCTTCTTTTCATCCCACCCTCTATTCCAGGTTATCGTGTCCGTCCTTGCGCTGTTCTCCCGCTCCAAGCCCACAGAATGCATCGCCTGCGCCATTCCTTGAATTATCATCTCCGAACAAGGAGTTGAAAGCACATCCCCGTGTCCGCAAGCGTCGCGATCGCGGCATCGCAGGCACCCTGCCTTCTCCAAGCCCATATCAACTCCGTCGCCGACCCATCCCGTCTCCCCGTGTGTCAACCCTTTCGCGACATCCGCATCAAGCGACCAGCACATCCCCCAAGTCGCTTCCACGACGGACCCGCCTCATGCAGTGAAATCACGAAACCCCTGTTACATTCTGGAGTATTTATTCGTTATTGCTGTTGTGTCACTTATGTTGGAACGGATTTGACATTCATTATTAGCAATTGTACATAGCCCTCGCATCTATTCGTTGCACTTTTGAGCGCGCCGTGCAGCCGCATGTAGCGACTATGTGTACTCTCATT